>JAODAL010077862.1:0-13120 GCA_025379985.1 Phyllomedusa bahiana
CGGCCCCCAACCACCCCCCCCTTTCCCCCGAGTTGTGTTTCTCCGGGTGCTCCGTACGTAGCGGGGAATACACTGTAAAATCATAGCACTTCTTGAGAGCTATGACTTTACCGTATTTGTGGGTCGTGCTTTGACGTATTGCAACGCAATTCCGTGCCGAAGTAAGCCCTGCAAATATGCCGTGTGAACATCCCCTTATGCAAATTCCTTTCCTCAGGCATAATGGCCCAAAATAGGATTTTACTGACTCGGAAAAATTTGTTTAAGGCTTTTAGAGAGATGCAGCAATCTTGAAATTACAAAGACCTTGAGCCAGGATCACAGAACCAACAAATACTTAGATGCAAGAAACATGTTGAGAAAAAGAGCCGCAAATTAACTTCCAAAGATTTGAGAGGAAGCAACAAGGAACTCATTATCCTCCAGTGTTGTCATATTCCAGAACTGCAACTTCCCTAGAGTGTCCAGAAATACAAGGTGTTCAGCGCTCGTAGAGCTAGCCAAGGTAAGAGGCTGAAATCATACCACCACTAAATAAACCACAAGTTGAAACTTCAAGACAGGTAACTTAAAACAAGAGGGTGATGACAGTCATTCAATGGACCAATGCCCAAACCTTATTGTCTAAAGAGGAGGAAGAGTGGGTCAGTGTGTGGTCAGACCATCACAGATCCTGTATCTAGAGGGGAATGCAGAAACACATCTGCCACCTTACATTGCTTACTGTAACAGAACTTAGGTGGTTTATGCTTATTTTTTTTTTTTTAACCCAACATGATGTACAGGAACAGAGCTGCGGGATGGCAAAATATATGCTGCAGCACAACATTCTCCTTGGACATTGAGCAAGACTTTTAAGATGAAAGGGCCCCAGCTCTACCAACTACTACTAACGGCTAGCCACTGTTCACAGGACCTCTGTCCTGGGCCGCCTTTAAAACTTTACACAATGGCAAAACGGAGATTGCCGATAAGATCAGTGCTTAGCACTTAGAAGAATACATGAACCTGGGCACCATGTGCTTGAGCAATTAACTGAAATCCCACCACCCAACTGAGGTGAAAGTACACCCAGAACAGAGGACCGAGCAGCTGCCTCACCCCGCACCTCTTCCTCCTCCCTTTTCGTGAAACACAAGAATCCCAAATTGATTCTGTGGCGAGAGAGGCAATTTTAGTAACAATCAGTAGCAGGACCTGAGGACATCCAGCTGTCATGAGGTGCCAAGTTTCAGAGCTGGAAGCAGAGTAGTTGTAGAAGAGCAACCAACTTGTATGAAGTTTTTCCATAGATCCAGCACCAGATAGGTGGCAAACTTCAAATGAATCAAATCTTGAACTTTTTTCTATGAGATAAAAATAACCAAACAGTAGACCTATCAACACCTTCCCCCATTGTTGTACTCCACATTGAAGTGCTTCCCTGCTTAGCAACCAGCCCTCCATCCCCCAGCTTTTTGACAAGAAAATACCACTAAAGAACCGGAATGCAAGTATTGCACAGGTGCTGGTGTTGCAATGGCTGCCCTACAGTTTAGTGGATGTGGTCACATTCTGTATCTTTGTGGCCTGTGCTAACCTCCAGTAGCCCTTGAAATACAGTTGAAACGAGAAGTTTACATACACTATATAAAAAGACCATCATATATGTTTTTCTCACTATCTGACATGAAATCAGAATAAACCTTACAAGTTTTAGGTCAATTAGGATTTCCAAAATTATTTATGTTTGCCAATTGCCAGAATAATCTGAGAGAGAGCATTTTTTTTAGGAATTTTTATTACTTTGTGCAAAGTCAAAAGTTTACATACACTAGGATTACTATGCCTTTTAAACAATTTGGTACAGCTCATATGATGATGTCATGTCTTTGGAAGCTTCTGATAGGTTTATTGGCAACATCTGAGTTAATTAGACACACCTGTGGATGTATTTTATTGCACACCAGAAACACTGCTTTTTTGTGTAACATTATGGGATAATCTAAAGAAATCAGCCAAGATATCAGGAAGAGAATTGTGAATTTGTACAAGTCTGGTTCATCCTTGGGTGCAATTTCCAGATAATTGAAGGTGCCTGGTTCATCTGTACAGACGATTATACGCAAGCACAAACCCGATGGGAATGTCCAGCCATCATACCAGTCAGGAAGGAGACAGGTTCTGTGTCTCAGAGATGAACGTGCTTTGGTCTGACATGTGCATATCAATTCAAGATTGTTTCATTATCCACAGTTAAACAAGTACTCTTTCAACATGGGTTAAAAGGCCACTCTGCCAGAAAAAAAAACATTACTCCAAAAGAAACATAAAAGCCAGATTGTTTGCAAATGCTCACAGGAACAAAGACCTACATTTTTGGAGACGTCCTATGGTCTGAGGAAACTAACATTGAACTGTTTGGCAATAATGACCATTGTTCTGTTTGGAGGAAAACGGGAAAAGCTTGGAAGTCTAAGAACATCATCCCAACTGTGAAACATGGGAGTGGCAGCATCATGTAGTGGGGTTGGTTTGCTGCAGGAGGGACTGGTGCACTTCACAAAATAGTTCATAAGGAAAGAAGATTACATAGCAGTTTTTTTCATACCCCACCCACCTGAGGCTAGCCCCACCCACCTCAACTGATAAACCTATTACTTTGAATAGGTAGAAATATTTGAATAACTGTCAGTGGGCGGGGCTAGCCTTTGCTGGATGGGGCTAACACCTGCTCATGAATAAGATTTGAGGAGTAAATGCTCTAAACCTACAGCATCTTACAGAATAAGGGACACAGTGCTGGAAATAACATGTCTGTCACTAGCTTGTGCTTTCCTCAGCAAGGGGGGGGCATAACTTATGTGACAGGTTCCCTTTAACCAACAGACATCTCCACCTATCCAGAGCCAATGTAAATATATTGACCTTTATCAAAATAAACCAAGCTTAGATCTTAGATTAATTATGCTGCTAGTTGCTGCACACTGCAAATCTCTGTCTACTGTAGAGCATAGATTTATAAAATTAAGAGCATTCACTCTGCCCTCAGGTTAACCGTGTTGCTGCTGCTATGACAGCTTAACCCATATTATTCACTGCAGTTTATTTGTACACATTATATCTACTAAAGTAATCATACCTCCCAAACCGTCATAATTTGGGTGGAACAGTTCTGATTTGGGAGCAATGTCCCGCCATCCCTGGCCTGCTGGGAGAATCCCCTGTACTTCGCTGTTCATCACGTTTGCTTGGCTCTCACTGTGACAGCCAGCAAGTGTATAAAAAAAAAGTAGCAGATTGAAAGGGTCATAAGATGCTCCCCTGACGTCACTAGATTCAGGAGGCTCGACCTGATCCTACAGGTAGAATACACCTCCATCACCCCTTCCCTGTACCTGCCCCCTGACAGCCTATCCGTCTTTCTTGGATGCTTGATAGGCTATCCAGTGTCCAGGAAAGCTGAATGGCACCCATCTCCCACAGCAGGCAACCAGCTTTTCACCCTCTCCCCCTCCCTGCACACTGACTTCTTCCCAGGTCACAGAACATGCCTAGAAAACTCCTATAGAAGTCAATGGGATTTAAGGCTCCTATGTGCATGAAGCTACTGTAAAGTACCTCGCTGCCTGCTGTTAAAGCAGTGCAAGCAAGAGTGCTGTGCACACAATCATATATAGGCGACCGAATTGAGAAATCTACAATCTGAAAATAAAAACAGCTAAGAAGAAAATATTATGGATCAGGGTCTTGATTTAATAAGTAAAATAAAAAAAATTGGCGGCAGATTCCCTTTAAGAAACATACTTTTTGGTACATAGGTAGTGGCCTTTATAGTACCTTTGCTTTGCATTAATTAACCCCTTAAAGGGATTTTGCCAGGACATGCCTTATCTGCTAGGAAGCAAATGTAAACAAGCCACACTGAGCTGAGAGAGAGAGAGAGACACAGCCAGAGCACAGAGCTGCATAAGGGATCGTGTGAAATGTCCACTCAAATAATCAAACTACAACTGGTGGATTCTGTATACAAAAGACAACACCTTTTCTCCACATCCTCTTGAAAGCTTCTTCATGTTCTCTGTCATCAGATAAAGCAGGGATCTACTCAGATAATCACCCTACAACTAGTGAATTCTGTATACAAAAAAACAACATATTTCTACCCGGTGCCTTGAAAGCTTCTCAGCTTAGTCTCATCAGATAACAAGTGTTCTCTGCGCAAGCCCGGCCAGCAGCTCTTGTCAGGTCGTATCTAGTGCAAGCTTTTAAGTAACTAAGGGCAGGTGAGGCAACCTGTAAATCTCAGACTGCAATTTTTGTAATCGCATATATTTAGAAAAGTGATTAAAGGGGTTTTATCGTTACAAAGATCATGTCTCAGATTATTGGGACAGTAAAAATAAACACTTTTGTAATTGGGTTGCATTACCTCTGTCACTTGGTTTAGCAGATATGAGCTTCTCTGTAAATCTGTGTTCTATTTCTGCTGTTGCTGGTCGGAACGACCCCTGGTCGTTTCCCGCGCCCTAGACACACCCCCTGCACTGTGATTGGCTGGCTGACATTTCATTCAGCCTGTTGGGATACGCCCTTAGACAGGAACCGCCCCGGCCACGCCCCCTGCGCTGTGATTGGCTACCTGCACACTCTGTGTTTACTCCCTTCTGAGCTGTTAAAATCGATAGTGAAACCAAGGTCTGCTGGCTCTATCTACATCTCCCAGCTCTAAGTGAAGGATCTGGGAATTTACTGGCTGGTTAAAGGGCTTTTGCCAAGAGGTTGATTCACCTCCTCACAGGTCCAGTCCTTAAACTGCTACTTTGAAAAGAGGGCGTTCTGTTCCTCAGATCGAATGCAAGCCTCGCCTCCTTATGACATCATCATCTGTAGTGTATAACATAAGGATTCAACACTGCATCTGTATAAGCTGCTTGTATAGTGCAGTGCTTAGGTGATCCCCCCTTCAAGAGAGAGGTTAGGGCAGTGTTTCTCAACTCCAGTCCGCAAGACCCACCAACAGATCATGTTTTCAGGATTTCCCACAGAATGCACTGACAGTAATTATATCACCTGTGGAGAATGCACTGGCAACAATTATATTACCTGTGCAATACTGAGGAGATCCTGAAAACTTGACCTGTTGGTGGGTCTTGAGGACTGGAGTTGAGAAACACTGGGTTAGGAGTTCAAGCCCCATCAGTAGTTTTTTTTTTTTCTTTTATAAACTGTACACATATGTAAAGATATGAAAATATATGTGTAGACATCTATAATTTTATTTATATACACACACAAAGCTTCCCTATATAGTGTCCCATCCTCGCAGTAGTCACACCAAGCACTTCCAACATATGTGATTCAATGCATATACTCTGGGGGATGAGACATGATATAGGGGAGCTATGTATGTGTATATATATATATATCATTATAGAGATTGACATATATATTTTAGGTCTCTCTACATATGTGTAGAATTTAGGGGGGAAAAATATATACTCTGTGAGGGACTAGAACTCCAAACCCCTTCGTTGTAAAAGCAATACTCTACCACTGCACCACCAGCCCAAGTTAGTTACAAGCTGAGCAGGGTCTTCTCTCAAAGCTGAGTGCTTCTCTCCCCCATTGTTTTCACTCACATGTCACTGACAGCAAGCAGAGATCTTTACTTGAAGCTGACATTTGTAGTTGAGTAAAGATCTCTGCCTGTTGTTAGTACAATTTGGGTGAACACCACTCGAAGTAACAGCTGCTAGCTTTCAGTGTCATTTGTGTGTAAACTAAGACATATGACAGGTGCTTGCTGGAGTTTGGAGCCTCAAGGCTGCAGACATAAGCATGCAGTGGGCTACAGAGCTGTTATATCCAGACAACCTTCTGCATCCCCTGCTTCAAACAAAATGATGTCACAGTTCTTCAGTGAGGGGAGACACGCCTCCTGGGAGGAGAGACACGCCTGCTGAGAGGAGAGACACGCCCCTGGATTTCAAACTCAATCTGAGAAAATTAGCTGAACAGCCCGAACAGCTCAAACGATAAAACTCCTTTAAATACCCATTTTGGAGGATCCCACGTCAACATTACATCGTGGCAAAACCCCTTTAAGCCGAACGCCTGAAAAGTAGTTAATGACCAGAACATTTTTTTAGTTTTTGCCTCCTTGCGATTCAACAGTTGTAACTTTTTTTTTTTTCCAATGACGCAGTTGTATGAGGCCTCGTTTTATTTGAGACAAGTTGTAATTATGGGGGAATAGTTTAAGCTCACTTATAAATAATTGCAGTATTTTTTTTTTACACCATTCAAATTTCACACTTAATAATTTGTTAGATTAATTCTACAGGTTATTACGGTCGTGTGGATACCAAATATGTGTAGGTTTTTTTGTGTGTGTAATTTATGCACAATTATTTTTTATTAAATATTTTTTTTTTTATTATTTTTTTTTACACTTATGTTTTTTTTAACTTTTTTAATCCCATGAAGGGAGAACTGTTTTACATTTTTTTTTTACACTTAGCATATATGAATATGCTAATACATTACTAATACAGTATAATCTGTGTCAGTCTGACACAGGCAGTGATTAGGTCAGCACAAAGTGCGTCCTAGTCACTGGCTTAGTACACAGACAGCTCTGGGGCCACTCTAGGTCCCCAGGGCTGACTGTGCAGCCGTTCCCCGAGTTCTGTCGGGTGACCGGGTGTTATGATCACCCGACAGAGCAGGGAAACCCTTTGATTGCACTGCAGTAATGCACCGCCGCAATCAAAGGATTAAAGCACCGGGTTGCGGAGGTTTCCTCCGCTCCCCGATGCCTGCAGGAGATGCTCTGAGATACTACACAGCCCCGATCCCAGCGCAGCTGCGGTGCCCGGGCGCTGCAAACTCTGATGTCTGCAGCAACGCCAAAAGATGTTGCTGCAGACGAACAACCTGCACCAGCCGACGTCAAAAGTCGGTGGGCGGTCGTTAAGGAGTTAATAATTAATTTGCCGCATATCACCTGGTGTTCAAATTAGTCAAAATTAACGTAGTTAATGAGGTATGAGCAAAACAGCTTATATAACAATTGTTTTGGTTATTTAAATATCAAGCAAACAGATTGTTTACTGAGTAGGTGGCCAGGGGAATTTTATAGTCTTCGAGAATACTAGAAATTAAGTTATACAATTAAGTTAGAAAATGTTGGCCCTTTGAAAAATACTGAGGGAGAGACAGTAGAGGGTGATGAGAAAAAAGCAAACCTATTAAACACTTTTTTCTCCACTGTATTTACCGAGGAGGATGAGCTTCCTGTTGAACAGAGGGATGAGGTAAACTCCAACTTAAAGGTTTCTTGTCTTACCCAAGAAGAAGTGCAGCTCTGTCTTAAGAAGATTAAAATAGACAAATCCCCAGGTCCAGATGGCATACACCCACGTGTCCTAAGAGAGTTAAGTGATGTCATAGATAGGCCCCTAGTCTTAATATTTATGGACTGTATAATAACGGGGTATGTCCCAAAGGAATACAAATGCCGGATATCCTGGTGCTGAGCCACTCCGAGGCCTGCACCACAAGGAACTCCAAATCCCGGTTACGGTGAAAACATACACAACTTTATTAAAGATTATATCAGCAGCGCACAAACAGTGTCACAGGAAGCCTGCACTTGACAGACGCGTTTCGAGCGTATCGCTCTTGTTCACAGTCAACATAAGGTACTTAGCTGCTGTAATTTAAAACAACTTAAAACCAATCACATGCAGGATTGACGATCACATGTTCAATGCTGAATAGATAACATTATTGTACTCTCTTAAAGGGGAAGGCACCCAGAATGGTATACAACAATGTGTAAATATAATATACAAAAGGCATAATAGGCATGATATTTAATATATATATAACAAATCAGTGCGGTAATTTAGGCCTTGCGGTCTTCTGGTACCAAGTATGAGTATCCAGTATGCTTCTCTCTGTCTGAGGTTTTTTTTTCCCAATTTCCTCCCCTATTTGGGCTTGTTACATACTCTATTGCATAAAATTTAAAACTAGTTATGTTTCCTTGATGACATTCAAGAAAATGTTTTGCCGCACCTGATGCTGATTCATTACCTTTTCTAATGCCAGCTATATGCTCCATGATTCGAGTTTTTACCTTTCTTTTAGTGCTGCCCACATATTTTTTTTGGCATATAGTACATTCAATGATGTATATGACATGGTGTGTGTTACAGTTAATAAACTGTTTGATTTCAAATTTTTCTATGTCTGTAGCATTACTGAATGTTTTGGCAGGATGAAACTCTTTCAGAAATCTTAAAAGAGGGAGTAGCATGTGTTCCCAAAAAGAACCAAACAATAGGCAATATTATATCTCCTAGCACTTTTGTCAGAGAGACCCCTCAAGGTAAAATATGGTTAAAACAAAAAGGCTTTTTCAAATGCGGGGGTAATAGATGCAACACATGCAGCCTCAGCATAAAAACCAAAACATTCAGTAATGCTACAGACATGGAAAAATTTGAAATCAAACAGTTTATTAACTGTAACACACACCATGTCATATACATCATTGAATGTACTATATGCCAAAAAAAATATGTGGGCAGCACTAAAAGAAAGGTAAAAACTCGAATCATGGAGCATATAGCTGGCATTAGAAAAGGTAATGAATCAGCATCAGGTTGCGGCACAACATTATCTTGAATGTCTTCAAGGAAAAATAACTAGTGTTATATTTTATGCAATAGAGAAAGTAACAAGCCCAAATAGGGGAGGTAATTGGGAAAAAAAACTCAGACAGAGAGAAGCATACTGGATACTCATACTTGGAAACCCTGAAGGACCGCATAGGCCTAAATTACCGCACTGATTTTGCTATAATAATATATTAATTACATGCCTATTATGCCTTTTGTATATTATATTTACACATTGTTGTATACCAATTCTGGGTGCCTTCCCCTTTAAGAGAGTACAATAATGTTTATCATTCAACATTGAACATTTTGATACGTCAATCCTGCATGTGATTGGTTTTAAGTTGTTTTAAATTACAGCAGCAAGTACCTTATGTTGACTGTGAACAAGAGCGATACGCTCGAAACGCGTTTTCTGTCAAGTGCAGGCATCCTGTGACACTGTTTGTGCGCTTTCTGATTTTTAATCTTAATTTAAAATTGTGTATTTTTTTTCACCGTAACGGGATTTGGAGTTCCCTTTCGGTGCAGGCCTCGGAGTGGTTTAGCCCCCAGGATATCCGGCATTTGTATTTGTTTGCACACCGCTTGGCCGGCGGGAACCGGGTCGGAGAAAAACACTACTCGGACTCACATGGAGGACTAAGGACTTTGCCGATACATAGGGTGGGGCCATTTCTACTTTTCATTACTTATGTCCCAAAGGATTGGCGCATTTGCAAAATGTGGTGCCAATATTCAAAATGGGGTCCAAAAAGTGATCCAGGAAACTATAGGCCGGTAAGTTTGACCTCTGTTGTAGGTAAAATGTTTGAAGGTTTTTCTCAGAGTGCTATCCTGGAGTATCTCCCCTGAAAATAAATGTATAACGCCGTTCCACATGGGTTTATGAAGGATCGGTCCTGTCAGACTAATCTCATCAGCCTTCTATGAGGGGAAATCAGTGCTAGACTGGTCGGGGTGAGGCACTGGTTGTCATATATCTAGATTTTTCTAAAGCATTTGATCGTTGCCCATAAAAGGTTGGTAAGTAAAATGAGAATGCTTGGACTGGGGAAAATGTGTGCAAGTGGGTAAGCAACTGGCTCACTGATAGAAAACAAAGGGTATAATTACGGTACATACTCTGACTGGATTTCTGTTACTAGTGGGGTACCACAAGGCTCAGAATTGGGCCCTATCCTCTACAACATTGTCATTAACGATCTTACACATTGCTTGCACAGTAGAATATCGATCTTGGCAGACGATACAAAGATCTGTAAAGAAATCAACACAATAGAGGAAAAATGTGGTTATTACAAAGGGATCTGGATAAGTTGGAAGCCTGGGCAGGGAAATGGAAAGATGAGGTTTTAACACAGATAAATGAAAGGGTTTTATGCACATGGGAGGAAAATCCTTACAGGGACTACATGTTAAATGGAAAAAGGCTGGGAAAAAAGTGACATGGAGAAGGACTTTGGGAATCCGGGTGGACAGTAAACTTAATTGTAGCAGCCATGTCAGCCCAGCAGCTGCCAAGTCAAATTTAGGATCATGGGGTGCATTAGAAGGGGCATAGAGGCACATGATGAGAACATTATTTTCCCATTTTACAAGTCACTGGTTAGACCACACATGGAATATTTTTGTACATTTTGGGCACCAGTGCACAGGGAAAAACATTGTGAGCTTGAACAGTACAAAGGCGGCAACAAAAAATAAAAAGGACTGGGTGGACTACAGTACCCGAAAGATTAGCAAGATTAGGGTTATTTAGTTTAGAGAAAAACGGCTTTCGGGGGGACAAAAATAAATATGTTTAAATAACATCAAAGGTCAATATTAGAGATCTCTCCAAGATTTATTTATACCCAGTGCTGTATCTAGAACAAGGGGGTGTTCTCTACATCTTGAGGAACGAAAGTTTCTACATAAACATAGAAAGGGTTCTTTACTGTAAGAGCAGTGAGACTGTGGAACTCTCTGCCAGAGGAACTTGTCATGGTGAATTCACTAACAGAGTTCAAAAAGGGTTTGGATGCATTTCTGGAGCATAATAATATAACAAGTTATAGTGTCTAGGATTCTGGAGAGGGTCATTGATCCAGGGATTTTTCCTTTTGCCAGATTGGAGTCGGGAAGGAATTTTTCCCTAAAATGAGGACAGTTGGCTTCTACCTCATTGGGGTTTTTTGCCTTCCTCTGGATCAACACCTTAGCACAACAGGCTGAACTGTCTTTTTTCGGCCTTACAAACTATGAAACTATGAATGTTACAACAGTTTATCTCAGTGGCCATACTGATATAAATAATATATACTATCAGCATCCGTAATCCCGCAGAACCAATAAGAGAAAATATCAGAAAAATAAATTCAGATAATGAATTTTTCTGACGTTTGTTTGGAAATTACAAACACTTTCTTTTAAGACTGAAGAACTAATTAAATCATTTTTCCCTTCTATTTTGGCTTAGGGGTATAATTTCACTCATACCCTGAAGGTCATGGCTGTAACTGATCATCTGGGGCTCAGGGGATGGTGTACAGGCAACAACCGCACCACAATCTGTAGAGGGTTGATCCTCTTTCTCTCCCCAGGAGATTGTGCCTGTTAGCTGTAGCTGTACCCACTCTCTCATCCCTGCAGCTTAGTGCCAACACAAAATACAATGCTTACCTAACATTCTATAACCTTCTGACCACCGCCTATCGCCCCATCGTGCCCCCTACTTCACCTATCATCCCATGGGGACTTTGTACAGAGGTGGGAAAATAGGGAGGAGCTGTAAAAGTGAGGAGTCTGAGATGTTTGTATGGTTATTTCTGTAGGAACAAGCTGTAGCAAAGAGAAGTCATCATGGCGATCGATAGTGGATGGAGAAAGGGAAAGAGAACGACCCCTGTCGGAGACCATGCTGAGTTACTGGCTGTAACTGCACTATAATCACTTATATGTCTGCAGAGCCTGTGTACAACTGTTATATACCTCCATATGGTCACCATGGGCGACATTTATGAATTCTGGCGCTGATAGACCAGTTCTAAATCACTTTAAGGTAGTGTAGAATGCGGCAGAATGTATGAACCTGTTCTTCTGCAGGTCATACATACAGGCGCAGTCTAGTGCCAATACCACAAGTCTGGCTCAGGCAGCTCACCTTTACCCTGGTCTGGCTGTTCTAACTGTTCTGCGCCAAAGTTTTGGTGTCAAAGAATCATAAATGTGTCTACTTATACTAATGTGGTGCGACACCCCCAGAACGGCCCAAAACTTTGGCGCGCTAAAAAGTGTCTTTGGTGAGGTACTACCAAAGTTTGGAGCACGCTTGTTCATACATCTATAGAACAGCTTTTTGAGGCCAGAATTCTAGTGCAGCCCTCTTCATACATGTCGTCCTATATGTCAGGAATATATGTTTACAGAACCTGTGTATACTGGTATCTACCCCCATATTGTCACTGTATAGCTGTAATATATGTCTGCAGAGCGCCTGTGTTCAGCTGGTATATACTCCCATATGGTCACTGTATAGCGGTAATATATGTCTGCAGAGCCCCTGTGTAGAGTGGATATCTACCCCCAAATGGTCAATGTATGGCATGAATATTGGTAGTAGTGTAATGGTTTATATTCAGTCACTATGTGGTAGTAATATGTGGTGGTGTTATTCAGTCACTATGTGGTACTGATATGTGATCATGGTGTGGTGGTATTATTCAGTCACTATGTGGTACTGATATGTGATCATGGTGTGGTGGTATTTTTCAGTCACTGGGTGTTGGTGATATGGGGTCATGATGTGGCGGTATTATTTGATCTTTGTCTAGTGGTGTCATTGATAATATCAGTTTTGGTTTGTTCAGTAACAGTACAGTGGTATTTGCTCCTTGTATTGCAGTATTATGTGGTCCTTGTACGTACATTATATAGAGATTATCCATTATTGTCTTACAGCGATTTGTATAGATTTGTGTATATACATTACTTTGTATGAATACATATTTATAGACCCCAGTAATGTCACTGTTGTGCTGGCGATGGTCTGCTGGAGAGAGTGGGGCATGGTTCTGTTGGGTGTGGTGTGGTTAGAGGCGTATTCTGGTGTGATGTAATTTGTTTTGGCATGCTTAGAGGTGTTTCCTGGTGTGATATCATGTTTGGTTGTGGTTGGAGGTGTGGCCTAATGTGTCCCTCTTTGCAATCTCTAAAAGTTGGGAGGTATGGAGTAATAGTGTTTGGCTGCCCACCAATGTTTTAAATTAGCCTTGCAGACTGTGCAGCTCCACACCAATTGTGCAATTGCAGGAGCGTAAAGCGTCCATCAGCAGCAGCCAGGCTCTCCAGGTAGAAGGCAGGGATGGTTTTTTACTGTCTCTGCCTTCCAGATTGCTGTATGCACAGCACTCAGTGAACACTTGTAATAGGATGTAAAATATACAATGTGTCTTATAAGATTTTGAAAA
>JAODAL010077863.1:0-13119 GCA_025379985.1 Phyllomedusa bahiana
GGTTCCGGGTTCCCCCAGCCCGCCCTTTCACCTTCCCCAAAGCCCCACGGCAAACCCGCCTTTTTCCTTTTACAAATGGGCCCCGCACCACAATCAGGGCTTAGGCGACTTTTCCCCAACAGTACTTTTGGGAAAAACCCCCTTTTTCTTTTGCAAAATTTTGGGCCCCCCAAAAAAACCCCAGCCCCCGGCCCCAAAAGAATGAGGAAAGCCTTTTTCCCATCCCAAACCCCCGCCAATATCCCCTTACCAAAACCAACCCCAAACCTTTAAAACCAAACCCCAATCCCTTTTGCACTGGGGCCCGCCCCCAACCCTTTCAACAACCCCCATAAAAAAGGGCCACCCTTTTAATTTTCCTTTTTTTCCCGATTCCGAAAGAATTCCAAAAACCTAAAAAACCGCCCCCATAAACTTGGAAAAAAACCGTTTTTCCCCCCGGCCAATAGGGCCTCCGGGCCCCCAAAAACACCTAACAAAACCCCCTTTAAGGGGGTTTTTCCAAAAAGGGGAAAAAAAACCAAAAGGCCAAATGGGAAATGGAAAAAAAGGCTTGCCCCCGGGTTTTTCAAAAAAAAACGTGCCCAAAAGCAAAAAGAAAAAGAAAGATGCCACAAAAAAAAAGAAAAACCCCCGTCCACAATGGAAAAGGTTCTTTCTATTTTTGGTAAAAATTGAAGAAAACAATTTTTTTTTAAAACCCCAAAACCACCAAAATTAATTTTCCCCCTCTTCATTGGGGGGGGGTTTTTGGGGTCCGTGGACTTAAACCCTGCCCACCCTTTTTGTAACAAACCCGGGGATAAAATTTTCCCCTAAAATAAAGAATGCTGCAAAGAAGCCCAACGGGGAAAACCGCTTTTTAGTCTGAGACAGTTTTTTAAAACCTCTGGGGGAAAAATTTTAGGAAAAAGGGAAGGCGGGTTTTCCCCCCCTTTCCTTTTCTTTTCCCTTTCTGCTTTCCCTTTCCCCCAGTAAAGTAAATGTTTGGTTTTGGGGGGACAGGAGATTCCCGGAAGGGGCAGACAAATAACAGGAAAAGGGGAAAAGTTACTACCCGAGGAGAAACCCCCTAAAAAGCCTGACTGATGAATAAAGGAATTTCTATGGAGACAGCCCCCTTCCCTCCTGCTTCTTACCCCCCCGCGACCCCCGCCCCTCAAAGTCCCCATGACCATCCCAAAAGGTCCCCTTTACCACCACTTTCTGACCCCGCCCCCTCATGTGACTGATCACATTGGGGGTGACAAAACAACACAGGTTTCCTTCATCCACCATAGCCTTTACCCCCCGGCCCCCCCCATGTTACTGTTAAAAGGGGGGTGAAATCATCGCAGGTCCTGTAAAATTTTTGGGCCCTGTAAATAAAAAAACCCCCCCGGTCCCGGCAGGTCCTCTCTGGGCTTGCTGGGTTTTCCAATTTCCCCGGATTCCAGGGGCAGGTTTTTTTACAGGGGGTCCCGTGGCGGGGTTTATTTAAATTCAGTCAGGCTGTTTGCGTTAAAAGTGGGCCCTTCCCCGTCCTCCCCCCTGGGTATCAGAGAGACACGTTTTCCCCTTAAAAACCGGGCCAATCCTGCCCGGGGCTAATTTAAACCCCTTTCCCCCTCTGGCGGGGTGCAGGGAGGTTTCCCTCATGGAGGGCGTTTTTATTTTGGGGGCGGGTTTTTTGGCCCCCGTTACTACGCGGCTTAAATTTTTTCAAAGATTTGGGGCCGAAATCCCGCCGGGTTTTTCCTTCATTTCGGCGGCCCCAAACCATCGGAGTCATTACGTAATCCACGCTCCATAGAGAACAGGGAATCCGTCCCCCCTCCCCCCCTCCCCGGAATTTCCCCCATGGGTTAGAAACTTTACATGCACAAATTTTTTACGGCGCGTACCGCCGTAAACAATTCATTTTCCCAAAGGGCCGGAGGCGCCCCCGCCCCCGCCCGGCCCCGGGCCCCTTTTTTTTTACGGCGGGTTTTGCAGCTCAATACGGCTCACAAATCCCTCGGGAATAAGCCGTGTGAACACGGCCCCAACAGGGGCTGCTGCGGGGGAAAAGGGGGGGGGACATTTTAAATTTTAGGGATTTTATAGCGCTTTTAAACCGAGCGCCCAAAGACATTTTCATGATCACGTTTTTCTCCCTGTTTCCCCCTTGGGGCTCACATCTAAATTCCAAAAAACCCCGTGAGTAAAAATTTTTGGAGTGAGGGGAAAAACAAGAACCCAGAAGGGAAAACCCCCAAAAACGGGGAGAAAAAATAGAAATTTGCTGTAGATTTTTCCCTTTGGGGGAATAAAGAAACCGAGGGCCTCTGCTGCAGGGGCCAAAAAAAAAGTGCCTCCCCCATGAGGGGGCATCCAAACCCCCGAGGGGGGCCCCAAGTTTGGGGGTGAAACCCCTAAGCCGCCGCAGCTTTGTTCCCGGGGTTTTTTAACCTTTAAAACGCGTTGGTTGGGATAACCTGGCATCTAAAGGGGGTTTTAAAAAAAAAGGGCGGTTTTTTTCGGGTTTCCCCGTTTTGGACTCCCATGATATCCCTTGAAAAGGGGTGAAATGGGCCCCGTGGAAACCAACTGGGAATAGCGAAACCCCCGCTTTTTGGGCCCTCTTAGTAAAACCATTTGAACCCCCCCAAAAGGGATTAAATACAAAGTGAAAGCAGAATCTTGCAGGCGCTGGGTCTATCGGCCGGGGGGGGAGAAAAAGGGGGGGTAATTTACGTTTAGGGGAAAAGGGGAAGGTTTTGGGCCCGTTTTTTCCCCCTACCAAAACAAAACAAGTAACAAATTCCCCAGATTTTCGAGTGTCTGTTTTGGGGTTGTTGGGGGTTTTTTGTCTCTTGCAAAACCCAATTTCAAAAAGCCCAAATTTAAATCACTTTAAAACAGGGGAAGGACCCTACACAAAACCTGTCCTGGGGGGAATAGTCGTTACATTTTACTCCCTTTTACCTTTTCTCAGCTTTTCTGGACCCCTCTTGGCCCTTTCCCAACTTCCCCCGACCTTTTCCTTTCCTTGACCACTTTCCCAACCCGTTTCCCCTCGCCCCAGGTTTTTCCGGAACCTACCTACCTGACCAGCTTTCCCTTTCCTTTAAGCTTCGCCCAGTTTTCAGAGGCCTTTCCTTTTTTCCCTTTCCCATCTTTCTCAACCCTACCTACTTTGCCCCGCTTTTCCCCCCGGGGCCCCTCCCCTCGCCCCGGGTTTTCCCCCGGGGGCCCCCCCGCCTCGCCCGGGTTTTCCCCGGCCCGTCCGCCCCCGCCCGGCTTTTCCCCGGGGCCCCCCCCGCCTCGCCCGGGCCCTTTCCGGCCCCCTCCGCCTTTGCCCCCGGGTTTCCCCGGGGGCCCCCTTTCCGGCCCGCCCGGTTTTTCCCCCGGGGCCCCCCCCCTCGCCCGGCTTTCCCCCCTGGCCCCTCCCCATCGCCCCCCGCCTTTCCCCAGGGCCCCTCCGCCTCGCCCGGCTTTTCCCCCGGTCCCGTCCGCCTTTGCCCAGCTTTCCCCAGGCCCTTTCCCCCCTCCCCTTTTTTCCCCCGATAAAAAACCATCTGGTCGCTCCCTTGCATCTTCTTTTTCCTAAAGATAGAAAGTGTGACCTTTCCCAAAGGGGTTTTGTCCATATAATTTTATGTGCTTCCCTCAAAAAAAGGGGAGAAACCATTGTCCCCTTCCCCCCCACACCACTACTAATGGGGAAACCCCTAAATCCCCGCTAAACCCAAAGGGGGTTTTTGGCTGGGGGGAAGCTACTTTTGTATCCCCTTTCTGCGTTTAATTTCCTTTTTACCCGTTTTTGCTGGTCACAGGCCGCAGCTTTTTAATGTTGATTTTAAAGGGTTTGCGCACCATTTTTATTCCCCCGATTTTGGGACCCAAGTGAGAGATCCCCGGGTTTTTCCCTTTTGGTTTTTTATGGCTTTCGAAGGCCACAAAAAGGGCCCAAAAGCTGCCATTTTAATGTTTTTATTACCTTTCCCCGGGCCCCTTAGTAAATCCCCTTTTGTAATTTTTTAAATCAGGGGTCCTGCAACGTTGGCTTCTCCAGCTGTTTTTTAAACTACATCTTTCCATCATGCCCACCGGGGTATAGAATGTATAAAGGTCCCTGATGGGAGTTGTATTTTTCCCAACCCGCTGGAGAGCCGACGTTGCCCGACCCCCGATGTAAATAATGCAGAACGTTTTTTTAAACCCAAACATCCAAAATAGTGGGCAATTACCTAAGGAGGGGTTTCATGCACAATTAAAAAGAAGAAGCTTAAAAAATTGGGAGAAAATTTACTGCAGAAAAAATTTAAAAAAAAAAAAAAAAATAAAAAAAAAAATTAAAAACTTTAAGTGTTTCAAAACTCCCACAAAATTTAGTTTCCCTCAGAAAACCTTGTGGGTTTTACAGAATAAAAGATTTAAAATGTAATTTATTTCCCAAAAATGGACTTCACAGATGTGGAGACCTGCAGAAATTGTCATTTTTTTTTTTTTTAATTTTTTACGATTTTCACACAGGAAAAAATGTTTTGGGGGGTTTTCCCCGTACAAATTTTTATGGTACAATCAGGGTCACCATTAAAAAGGGTACCTCTTGTCCAGCAAAAAACAAGCGGGGGGATTTGGGGAAAAAAAAAAAAAGTTATTTTTCCCCGGAAGGAAAGGTGGGGAAGGGGGAAAAAAAAAAAAACCCCGCCTCATTAAAGGGGTTAAATAAAGGCTTTTGCAGTGCAAACCCTCCAATTCATCCAGTTTTTTTCCTATTTTCCCCTACCCACGTTTTCCCTTTTCCTGAAAAACCCCCAAAGATGGGGCTTTGGACAGGGGAAAGAATCAGCAGAAGAATATTAGCCCTCAACTTAGAAACATTCCCACCCTGGTGACTGGAGAGGTAAACTTCTCAAAATTTCTATCTTTATTGTATTTTCAAAAATCAATGAGAAGGAAAATCCAAATAGGGAGGAATCCAGCGTCCTGTGTAAAAGCTTCAGGGGCTCCAAGGAAAGAACTGGCACAAAAACCCGCAACAGCCCCCATTTTGGTTTATTATGGATCATGGAAACCAATGGCATTTTCCCTTAAGGGGGACAAAAGGCGGGAAAAAAATATGACCCCCTTTAAAACCCGGGTTTTAAATCCCATGGGTTTAATAAACCCACAAACCGGTTGGGGCAAATGTGCAACCCCTTTCCGCAAAAAAAAGGTTTTTTAACCCGGGAAAACAAAGGGATCAGTTGCGCTGGGAAACCGAAAACGGGAGAACAAAACTGACCCCAGGGGGAAAGGCCGAGCCCAAGCTCCAGGCCTGACTGGGAGAAAAGAAGCACCCTTTTGAAAAACAAAAAACCCATGGGGTTTAATTCCTTGGGTTCGTCCAGGGAAAGAATTCCTTTCCCCGGACGGAATAATCCAGGCGGGTTGAAGGGTTGCGTGCTTAATCAAAGGTGGGGATAACAAAACCGACGAACCCTAAGTTTTTTTTTTTTATTGCAATTTTTAAAAGCCATGCCCCCTCCAAAAAGCAGGGCGCGGGGAAAGTGGATGGGAAAAGGAACCCGAGAAAGGAGGTCCCGGGGGTAAAGGGGTGGACCAAAGGGGCCTTTTAAACCCAAAAGGGGGACGAGAAACCACGTTTCCTGGAACCCGCGGGGGGGAATCTTTGGGGGGACAAGAAAGGCCGGTACCCTCTCAGGGCTTGAGGCCTTGAGCACCTTTAGGAAGAAGGGGCTAAAGGGGGGAAAGAGGGACCCAGCGCAAAAAGGGCTCCAAGGGGAAAAACCCCTTCATCTCCCGTGAAAACCCGGGGATTCCCGGGGCCGGGGAAAACCATTAAATTTGGGAAGGGTTTATGTTGGAAAGGGGGGACCAAAAAAAATAATGTCCCGGGATGCCCCACCCTTTTTTGGGAAAGAAAATGCAAAACCTCTGGTAGAAGGATCAACTCCTCGAAAACAAACCCTTAAACAACACTGAGGGTTGGGTCAGGGGCCAAACCATTTTTTCCCCCCCCCCTGGGAAATTAAAAAACTCTGAAAGTGGGCCGGGGACTTTCACTGAAATGGGAATTACAAACTTCCTTTTCCCTACCCGGGAAAAAGGGATAAAAAATTTTCCCCAAAAACTTCCCCCCCTTGACTTTTTTGGGGTTTTTGAAATGCAAACTTTGGAAAACCCAACACCCATTACTTTCCCCCTCGGGCATTTTACTTTTAGCTCATCCTAGGGGGCAATAGGGGACCCTTTCCAAATAAACGTCCTTTATGTCTTTTACGGGAAAAAAAAATCTTTCCCCTCCATAGGGGGCCCCCAAACCGACTGGAAAATCTCCATAAAGGAAACCCGGGGGACTTTTTCACATAAATGGTTTTAGGGGCCCAAAACTGGCCCTTTACTGAAGCCCCTTTTTTTGGGGACCATAAAAAGGTTTGAGTAAAAAAAATTTGAAAACCCCCATCTTTACATGATTAAACCCCCTTTAACAAATGGGGTGGATAAACCTAAAAAAAAAACCCGAGAACCAGGGAGGGGGAAAAAATAAAACTGTTTGGGGGAAATTTAAAATAAATGAAAACCTGTACCCGACAAAGAAAGCTTCGTGGGAACCCCGGGGATTGTTGACCTGAACCTGCCCGATCCCCCCTTAAACCGGAGGAAAATGGGGCCCGACCTTAGGCAAATTTTCAAAGGGTAAGGGGCTAAATTGGTGGAAGGGTTTTCCCCCCTCGTTTTTATTTAGACGCCAGGATGACGCTGGGGTTGGGTGGGGGGGCGCTTTGCTCCCTGCAGGAGGAATTTTCCCCTTTTGGGCCCGCCTGTAAGAATAGTTTGGAAAAAGGGGAAAAAAAGGGGTTTTTTCTGGTGAAAGATGCTTTCACTGGCTGATTTTTGAGGGGGAAAGTACTACGAAACCCCCTGGGAGCCTTTTGAAAAATTTTCTCTCCAATCACTTCTCAAAAAAACTTTTCCCCCCAGAGAATGGAATTGGGGGAAAACCCCAATTTCTTTTGAGTATGAATCCAAACCGGCCCCAAGATTTTAAAACCCCAAGAGCAGCGAGTTGGGCCCTTGGGATTAGCCGGCGCCCTACCGCATAAACAGGGTGACTAAAGAAAATCTCCCCCAGGGGGCTTCGCCGGCACTTTAAAGGGTGGGAACAAGATCAAAAACCCCGGTTGGGAAAAAGGCTCCGGGGCAAAATCCTTGCTGGGAGCTGCTTTTGAACAGAGCATTCCAGACCTTTTACGGGCCCAAGAAAAAAGCCCAAAAGGGAGGCCCCAGGCCTCCCCCCAGAACATTTTTAAAAAAAACCATCAAGACACCTGTCCGTGCTATCACAAAGGACTGCCACGTCTTAGACAGGTGGCTTTTTAGATTTTCGTATGTCGGTTAACGGGGGCCCCGTCCGCCGATGGGCCCCCTGACCACATAAATTCCCTCGGGAACAGGCCCAAAGAAATTTAAGGGGTTTTTAAGAAAGGAAAACCCAAAATGGCTTTTGGGATGGATATACCCAACCCCCTTTAGCAACCTGTTTCCCTCAAACCCCAAGGGTTTTTAGGGAAACCAAGCGTCCCAAATTTGCTGTTTTTAAAGGGAAAACCCTCCTTCCTGGGGGAAGAGAATCCCCCATCTCAAAACATGATAATGGTTTGGGCCGCCGGCTTTTCCCATCATCTCTGTCTGGCTAAAAGTGGGAATCAAAAGGAGTCCCCATTTGAAGAGGCCGAAACCCCGGTTTAGGGGAGCTTCCCATCTCCGACCACTGTCTGTTTTATAGGGGAGCTTAGGTGATAATGAGGAAGGGGAAAAATCAAACCCCCTCTTCTTTATGGGCTGCACCTGGTCCCGGGGCCCTGGGGGGGTTTTCAGGAACTAGGCCCGGGAAACCCCAGAGATAGCTTTTATGTCTAAGGATAAAAACCATAATCGGGGACGTTGGAAGGCCCACTCGGGGGCTAGTGAGAGGCCGGGCCCCGGGTTCGGGGGCCAAAGACCCCTTTTTGGGGAGGGATTGGGCCCCGCGCGTTGGCTGAGGAGCTAGGGAAAGGGGCCCCACGGGGGTTGGCCCCACAAGTAAATTTATTGTGGCAAAGGGGCCCACAGGGAAAAATTTCACACTGTTTGGGCCCCGGTAAGTTTGGGCCCCCCTTATTCTTTTTGGGTTTTTTAAAGGGGAGAGGTGTAAAAAGTGAACGGGGCCAGGGTAGTTTGGCATTTTAGAATCCCAAAATGGGGGAAAAATGGTAATAAGGCTTTCCCCCAACCACAAGGCCCGGTTTTGGAGGCCCTGCCTCCCCCTGAGGGGGGCCCAAAAAACCCCAATTGGGGCGGCCCTTTGGGTGGAAAACAAGCCCATAAAAGAAGGCGGGCCAAAGCCCCCAGAACCCCTCGGGCAAATTTTGGGGGAAGGGAGTGCACCCCAACAATGGGGGAAAACCATTCTACCCCCAGCAAAACCATTCCCCATCCCGAAAAAAACCCCCGGTACTGGGGCGAAAAGTTTGAAGTACCGTTTTGACGGGCCCCAAAAAAAATTTGGGAAAGGCAAAAAGGTAAAATAATGCCTGCTGGCCAAGCGGGGAAAGGCATGCTCCCAACTCTTGCAGGGCTTACTGAGGTGAGATAAGCACCGCTGGGAGGGCCCCCAGGAAAAGGGGAATTCCTGGATCCCCCAAAATTTCCACAAGAAAGGGAAACAACTTGACTACCCCCAAAATGGAGGAAGTCCGGGGTACTCCCCTACCCAAAGCCCCTTCAGGGGGGTCGCGGCATCCCCTTTCGGTACCAAGCACCGAAGGGGGGGGCCCGGTGAACGCGTAAAAGGGGGATCGGCCAGCTAAAGAACGGGAGGGGTTTCCTGACGCCCTAGTGGGGACAACACCCTGGTGTTTTTACGTGCTCCCCCAAACCCGTGTTTAGATGGGCCCAGGGGACTCTCTCCCCCAACAGGTGAGGCCAGGCGCCGATCACACCTGCAAAAAAACGAAAAAAACCCAAACTCTGCAGGCGGGAAAGCAGCGTCTCCCTTAGGGGAAAACTAGGTCAAAAGGTTCAGCCGGGGGTGTTGGGAAAGGGATTTGGGCCCCCCTGGCCCAAAAACCATTCGATCTGCTTAGTGCAGCCCCCCTAGGGCGGGCCCTTTCCCCAAGGTGCTGTGTAAAACCAAGCTATTGGCGAGAAAGAGGATTTTTATTTTAAGAGCAGTGAGACTGGGGGAGCTTCTGCAGGAGATATCATGGGGGAAATTTACGGGATGTCTTTCTTTAGGGGTAGTAATAATACAAGTTACTGGATTTTAGAATTTTGGGTTTTTATTCCAGGATTTTTCTGATTTCGTTTTTGAGTTAGAAAGGGAATTTTTTCTCCTAAATGTTTTCCTTTTTTAAACAGGATCACACGTAGTGAAAAAAAGGGCGTTTTGGTGACTGTGTGGCCCCCCGCGCTGTCCCTGTGTGTCAGGAGGATGGGCCCGGGGGCCCCTCTTTGAGCTTCCCCCCCACTCAATGATTCATGAGGGGAAATAAACAGAAAATTTTTAAAAACTCCCAAAAAGATGGGGGAGCTGCTGGGCTGGAGAGGTGACGCTGTGCTGCCCCCGGTTGGGTGGGACATGAACAATAACACCACTGGGGGGTTGGGTGATGAGTAAACATTTTGTGTGTCAGGGGTTTCCCATAAAGGGGTCAGGAGGGGGGCTTTGTTAATTTTTTCCCTGGGGGAGTGGGGGGTATTTAGGGAAAGGGCACAAGGGGTCTGTTTCCCAAAGGGGATCAAGATGGGGGGTTTTAGAATTGAAACCGGCCCCTTTTGTCACGCAAGGTTAAAGGGGATAGAGCGGGGGGTTTTCTCGGGCCCATTACTTTGGGGGCAGGGCCCCGAGCCTGGGGCCTGTTGGGAGTTTTAAAAGGGGAAAAGGTTTTCACCAAAAAATTAACCTATTGTTTATTTGTGTTTTTATTTTGAAGCAGGTTTTTTTTAAGAAATTTTTTTTGGGGGATTTGTTTTTATTTTCTTGTTTTTGATCATGTTTATTTTGTGGGTAAAAACTGAACTCTGGCAGGTTTTCCTTTTGGGCCCCTTAAACCTAAAATTTTTTAGGGGTGGGGCCCCTTTCCCCTGCTGTAGAGAAAAAGTCTCCCCGTTTTATTACAGATTTAATTCAATGGAAAAAATGGACACCAAAGTTTAGATTTCATCCGCTTTAAACGCCCCCTTTACCTTTTTAGAGGGGATGTCCCCGGCTCCCCCCCACAAAAAGTGGGACTTTTTTCCCGGTCCAAAAAGGCCCCCAAACCCTTTTTCCATTTGAAATCAATGGGGCCCCAGCTTTCCCGTGCACAGGCCCAATGTCCCTGTAGGGTGCAGTTAAAGTTATCTCTTAGACCAAAATGGCCGCCCCCTAATCATATGCGGAAAAAAAAACCCCCCGGAGAACTAACCCGAATTTTGTATCATTATTTTCGTTTTTTTATCTGAAAATCCTCTTTGGGAGCTCATTCCCCTTGTGTGGGGTTGGGTTTTTCCCCGAGTTTAATAATGATTTTCCCCTTTTTTAGTTTTGGAGGGACCTAACCAATTTTTTAATTTTGGGTTTTAAAACGGGGTTTCTGTGGGCCGATTTTTTGAGGTTACATTGAAAATTTTGATCCCTTTTTCTGTTCCCTTTCCCTTTTGGGTTTTACAGTTTTTCCCTCTTTCTGTGTTTTAGGGTTTCCCCGGGTCTTTGGGGTTTTGGGTTCCCCTGGGATAAATTGGGAGATATTTTGCATCAAAAACCTTGGGTGGGGGGAAAAGGCCCCTTGGTTTTTACCCCTTAAAACCCCTTTAAAATGAAGCTTGACTTCGCTGTGGGGGAGTCCCCGGGGACTTAACCCCCTTCAAAGTACTGGAAACCCCCCTGTTTCAGCTTTTGTTAAGGGTTTTGGAATGGGGGAAAAAGATAAGGGAAATGGGGGGCACATTTTGATTTAAAAAGGTTTAAAAAAAGGGTTTGAGGACTTTTTTAAACAAAGAAAAATTTAAGGTTTAAGGTTGGCAGCAGATAGGCAGCAAGATCAGGAAAAGTTTTAAATCAAGAACCAGGGAAAAAAAGAATCACTCCAGAACCCCCGGGAAGGACACTGAAGATGAGGCAAGAGTTGGGGGGGAGTCCCCTTAAAAAAAGTGTTTTCCAACGCCACTGTGATAGGGGGTTTCAGTTTGGGGTATGAAAAAGTTCTTTTTGGGTTCTGAGAGAAAATGGGGGAGTTGCAAAAAGTTGGCCCCCTTTTGTGTTTCTCTTTACAGCACACTACAAAAGATAACAGGTTCCAAATTAGGGAGTTTAACAGGATTTATGCAGTTACATTTTCAATTCAAAAGGTGTGAAGATTTTTTTCCCGTTTTTCCCAGAAAAAAATCCTTTAACTGGACCCGTAATGACAGCGTTTAACGTCTTTTTAGTTGGATTTATTACAAATAGTAATTGGAATACGTTTTTAGGGGGTAAGGGCCACACTTCCTCAGTTCCATACACAAAGTGCTAAGACCCTGGGGTTAAAAACAAAAAAATGCCGGTCTGCACTTTTTCAAACAAGGGTCAAAGGTTAAAGGGAAAAAATCAGGTAAAAGTTTAAAAATTAGATAAAAATTTTAAAAAATAGATTATGTTTTATCACATTTTTAAATTGTACATCCACATAGAAAAAACCCTTTATTTTAAAAATATTACAAAAAGAATTATTTTAAAAAAGGGGGGAAAAAAAAAAAAACAAAAACTTTATTTAAAAAAAGAAAAAAGAATTTATTAAAAAAAAAAAAAAAGTTGAAGGGGAAAAGGATTAGCCTTATGCCTGCTGGATTTTTTTTGGGTCTTCACTAAAGGGGAATAAAGGGTGCTATTATGAACTTTGTATTTAGTTTTTATATTATGAAAAGGAGAAAAGAAAAGGGGTGTCAAAACACCCATTTAAAATTTTAAAATATTTTTTCATTGAAGGTCTCCCGTTAAAAGTGAAATTTTTCAGGGGCCCCCGTTTAAGAGGTTTTGAGGTTAGAGGTACAAAAAAAAAAAAAAAAAAAATATGATTAAAAAAAAAATATGTAAAAAAAATATATATATTTAACATACACACATATATATATATATAAAATATTTATATATATATATTTTATATAAATTTTCCCCTACCGGCCATTTTATTGGTAACCGTCCAATGCTGTTAACACTTAATTTTAATCACCCAATCACAGGGGGCAATCAGTGCTTTGGGCTGTAGACATGGTAAAGACACTTTCATTTCAACGAGCATCAGTATGGGGGAAAAAAGGGGATTTGAGTGCCTTTGAAAAGTGGCATGGTTGTTGGTTTCCAGAAGGGTGGTTGGTATTTCAGAAATGTGATCTCCCGGGGTTTTCAGCACAAACCCTCTCTAGGGTTTACGAGAATGGTCCGAAAAAAAAAAAAACACCAGTGAGCGGCAGTCCTGGGGCGGAAATGCCTTGTGATGCCCGAGGTCAAAGGGAATGGGCAGACTGGTTGAGCTGATAGAAAGGCAACAGTGACTCAAATAGCACCCGTTTAAACCAAGGTAGGCAGAAGGCACTCTGAACGACAGTACGGCGAACTTTGGGCAAAGGGGTAAGCAGCAGGGGAAAACCACACGGGGCCACTCCTTTCAGCTAAGAACAGGAAACTGAGGCTCCAAATTTTCCAAGCTATCGAAATTGGACAGTAGAAGATTGGAAAAAGTTGCCGGTCTGAGAGTTCGATTTCTGCTGCGGGCATTGGATGGTTGGGTCAGAATTTGGGTCAAAAAAATGAAAGCATGGGGTCCCTCCCCCTTGTTCAAGGTTTTAGGGGGGTGGGGGTGGGGTCATGGTGTGGGGAATATTTTCTTGGCACTCTTTTGGGGCCCCCTTTTACCAATTGAGCTGTTGCAACGCCCAGCCTACCTGGTTTTGTTGCTGCCTGTCCATCCCTTTATGACCACAATGTACCAACATTGATGGCTCTTTCAGAGGATAAGCGCCATGTCATAAAAACTGGAATCATCTCAGACTGGTTTTTTGAACATGAGGGAAAGTTCAGCCCTTGTTGAATCTATGCCACGAAGAATTGAGGCAGTTCTGAAAGGCAAAAGGGGGGCCAACCCCTTTTTT
>JAODAL010077864.1:0-13119 GCA_025379985.1 Phyllomedusa bahiana
AAATTATTGCTTTTCTTTCCCAAACCCCCTTGGGTATGCTAATTGGCTCCTAAATTGGCAAATTTGAGTATTTTCCACTGTTTGGGGGACCGCTCTCAGGGGTTTTTGAAAAACTGAGCATTTGGAAAAAAGGGCCCCCTTGCAACCCAAATGGGTTTTATTGCAAAAATTTTCAATCAATTGAAAATTTAGTGCGCACTTCTTATGGGGCATGAGTGCTATTCCCCTTTTGATACTAGATGAAACCTAAATACTGAACAGCCCAGTCGCCCCAGTCTAGAAGCTCATTTGGGCATTTTGGGGGAAACAAGAACAAAAAGGTAAAGAAAACCTGATAAAAAGGGTAGTGGCAAGGGGGGTGGGGGGGTGGTTCAAAACCAAAATGAAAGTTTAATACGGGGCATTTTGGTTTTCAGGGGTTGGCACCAAATCGTTTTTTTAATGACCTCATAAAGTCCTTTGTAAATCTTCAACCCAAGAAATAATAAAAGACGGGATTAGCAAGGGTTCCCCCCCCCAAATTTTTTTGGGAGATGCCCCCCATTTCTGCACTACCTTTTCCACGGGCGGGCCCTTGGGCATCAGTGATTTCAAAACCCTTAAAAGTATAAAAAAAAAAAAAAACCACATTTAAAAAAAACAGCTTTTAAAAAATTTTCTGGGTTTTGGGAAAAATTAAGGCGGGGGGCTGGGGCAGTGAGAAAAAAATTGTAGTTAAAAATTAAAACCCTCCAATTAAAACATTAGGGGGAGAGAGATTAGAAGGGGAAAAATGTAACCCAAAAAAATTTAACATTTTTTACACCCTTTTAACTTTTATCTCTTTTTTCTATTTTATTTTAATTTTTTAAAATAGTGTCAGCCTGACAAACAAAATAATTAACCAAAAAATGATAAAAATTAAAGAAAAAGCAAAAATTACTAAAGAAATGCAAATAAGCAACAGCCAATGAAAGGACTTTACGTATAGAAACTTTTGCTATTCCATGCTGTTTAAATAATGACCCACCCAAAGAGTGCTGTGAGCCAGCTGTGCTAACAGATTTAACAGATTTTTCATTTAGCAGAAAAAATTGCAAAAATAACTTTAGAAGGGGGAAAAATTAAATTTTTTTGGGGGGGAAACCCCCCACCCATTTCGGTGTGTGAGGTTTTAAAATTGCCTTTTTGCCCCTCAAAAGGGCATTTGCATAAAATTAAAGGCTTGGGGGAAAACCTGTCGATTTTCACCAGCCCCAACTATTGGATGTCAAAACCCCTAAATTTAAAACATGGGGCCCCTAAGGAGAGGCAAGTGGGTTTAAAAGGAAGTTACAAAATTTGGGACGGGGGAAAGAGGTTTTAAAAACAAAAAAAATCTCACACACAGACAGATCTTTTTTGCCCAATGAGATACCTTCCCCCTTTCTAACCCAAATTTTCCCGCTTTTTCACTTACCCAGCCCATTCTACTCTGCACTGACAAAGGGAAAAACACCCTAAAAACACCCTGTCTGTAGATAAATTTTAAGGGGCCATTTTTTTTTAATTACAAGGCTGGGGTTGATTTAAAGGGAAAACCGTCAAAAGTTTTAATGCCCCCTTGCTGAGGGAAAGCACAACTAGTGACAAAACCTGCTGTTTTTCAGCGCTTTTCCCCTTATTCTTTAAGATAATGTATTTTTAGAGCTTTTACCCCTCAAATCTTATTCTTTGAGCAGGGGGTTAGCCCCCCCCCACCAAAGGCTAGCCCGGGCCCACTGACAGTTATTCACAAGTTTTTTTAAATAATAGGTTTATCAGGGGAGGGGCGGGCTACCCTCAGGTGGGGGGGGGTTTGGAAAAAAAATGAGGGACTCTTTTTCTACTGAAAACTGCAGATTTCAGTCCAAAATACCCCAAAAAAAACAGCATTTTACAAAAAAAAAGGGGACACAGGCGGGAAAACAGCAGGTTTTACACTAGCTTGTGAGCCCCTCACCCAGGGAGGCAAAAACTTTTGGTAAACAGGTTCCCTTTTAAATGGAATTGAGGATTATTTAACCCATAAAAAAAAAAGTTTGGCGCTGGCGACCCCCACAAATTTCCCAAAAACCCTTTTGTTATAAAAAATAAAATTTTCCAAAAAATTTTGGTAAAGTCATTAACAGAACAACAAATCCCCCTTGCTGCAGAGAAGTAAGCAACAATTTCAGGTATTAGAGCAAAAATTTGCAAGAAAAAAATTTAAAAAATTTGGGGTTTTCATGCCAGAAATCTTATATTTGATAATAACATATTTTTTAAAGGAAAAACTGCATGCACTAAACAACTAGCATGCAATAAAAACTTGCTTTGTACAAGAAGATAAAAGAAAAATTGAGCTGGGGTTCAGAAAAGAGAGTGATAAAGGTGTAATTAGGGGGCGGGCCTAAGTTTTCCCTTCCATCTAAAAAATAGCCAATAATCCCCCAAACCCATTTTAAAATTTTAATCAGAAAGGTCCGGGATGAGGGTTTGTAGAGATGGTGTTATCGTCTCACTTGGACAAAACATAACTTTTTTTGCCTTCCCTTCTGCTCTGAATGGAAGATTTCAGTTATCTAACAAATTGGGGGTTATGCTCTATGCACGTGGGATTTTTAATTTTTTAATTGCCCATTACTTTAAACTTTTAATTTAAAAAGGGGGCCCTTTTTTTAATGTAAATCAGTTTAAAAATACGTTCAAAAACAATTTCTTAGGGGAGGTTTTTTTGGGGGGAATTATGGCTCCATTCCCGTCCTTTTTCCCAAAAAACTTGACCAGCATTAAAGGGAAGACATTTTCTGTGTGAACTCCCAATTCATTTTCCTGGAAACCCCTTTTCTATCAGATGTTTTAAAGGGTAAAATTAAAATGCTTTGCAAGAGGAGAAATGGGGGCCCTAAATTTACTTTTTTTAGTGCCCAAGTGGGACCCCCAGAAATCAAAACTTCTTTATCACCCCGGGAAATGGGAAAAAAAATGTCAATAATGTAAAATTCTTTTAAGATTTTTTTAGCACCTTTTAAAACATTCCCAAAAGGTCTTTTAGCCGGACCCCGGTAAAAAGGGGCATTCCCTTAAATGTTGAAAGCCCCATTGGCAGCCCCCAATTATTTAGAAGTGGTGGTATTAAATTTTAAACTGGGAATTTGCCTCGGGTGAAAAAGGGGTTTGGAAACCCAAGGCCCCAGTACGTGTTGCTTTAATTCAATGAAATTAAATTTTAAAGATACGAGGTTTGGAAATTAATAGCGGGGTTTTAAAATATTGTAGATAACTCCAAAACTATGTAGTATAGTAAAAAACTATGGAAAAATGTACATAAATTGAAAAGAAATCTAAAAACCCAAAAAAATTTGGAAAAGCTTGGCATGTAATAAAGGGTAAAGGATAGGCCATAATAATCTGCAACGCATAAAAAAAAAAATTTTTGCAGAGGAATAAACGGGAAAATTTGGGATTCGGGAAAAGAAATATGGGTTACTTGTAAAATCATGGAGAACATACGGGCATGCAATGCCCAATTTCACAGCCTGTAAAGCCACAGGTTTTTGTTATTTTAACAAAAGAGGCATAGATTTGCATAGATGCGGAACATAATTTTTTCTAAATCTACAAAGCATTGGTGCCCCTTTTATTCAAACGGGGGCATTTTCACCCTTTTTTTCCCCCCCATTTTCATAGAACTAAAGCTTTGAAACAAAAAAAAAAGGAAAAGAATGAGCAACTAAACTTAAAAAAAAAGGGTTTAAAAATAATCATTGTACTTACATGGCCCCAGCCAAGGAAAATAAGAAATAAATTTCCTCCCTTCATCCACACCCTTCTTTCCGCCCTTGGTAAGGGCCCCAAAACCTTTTTTCAACCATACAAAACCTTTGTATCTGAAAATTTTGTGAAAAAAACTTTTACTATTTTTATAGAGAACCACAAAAAATTTTTCAGAAAATCCACATAAAAGGGAGAAATAATTCTTTTTTTTTGTTAAATGTATCTATTTTCAATATAAAAGATCAATGAAGGCATTGGTTTTGGTAGAACATAAGTATATCACTGCACCCTCTAGGGTGCAATTTTTGGAAGTTTTAAAACAACTTAACTTTACAAATTGATAAAATTCCCATCTCTTCCAGAAAGGTAAGGGTTTGGGGCATTGCCCCTTATTTTAAACCCCACAAACGTTACACCCCCCCAAGGGAAACAAAGTCCACAAGGAAAATTAAGAAAAAAGAAATATATGAAAAAAATTGTAAAGGGATCATGGCCCAAAATTTTTTAACATCATGGAAAAACCCTTTTAAAAGGGCAGCAAAACTGTTTGGATAAATCTCCCCCGATTTCGGGTCTCACTAATTTGTTTTGGGTTTGGGGCGAGTTGCCTACCCATAAAGGGGGCTTTGAGCACCCCCCTAAAAAAAAAACAAAACAACAATTAAAAAAAAGGTTTTAAAAAACCCCTTTAAAGGGAAAAAAAAAACATTTCAAAAATCAGAAAAAAACAACATTTTCAGCCCTTTTTATTTTGGGCCTATTTTCAAACAATCTTATTTTTTAATATTTCAATGAATGGAGCAAAATTAAAATTTTGTTTTTTTGAAAAGATTTATTGACGTTTCTAAAAAAAAATTTTTTCTGTGAGGGGGGAAATCAATAAACAATTTTTTAAAAAAAAAACTCCCCCACACAACCGCTCCATGATTTCCCCAAAACTTCCCGGAACTCTTCACCCCAACAATCGACTCTCCCCACCTCACTGGGGTTTTTAAATGCAACCGAAAACCTATCTTTTCCCCATACCTACAAATTTTCAATAACCCTTGCTGCCTCTACTCCACCCCCCAAACTCTGCCCCTCACTTTCAAAAACCATAAAAAAAACAACACAGCATCCAAAAAGGTTTTGAAAACATACAAAATTATCCCCTTATTCCTCCAAAAACAGCATCGTTTCGACCCCAAAGGGGCTTTTAAAACCAGGAGGAATAAAAAGGGTAATTTTTTTTTGTTTTCTAACCCACGGATTTTACTTTTTTTTTTCTATGGAAATTTTTAACGCATCCCTGCCCTTTTGTATTCAGAGGGTTTTAATGTTTCATCCCTTTTGTTTTAAAAAATTTTTGGGTTTTGGGTCCTTTTAAAATTTTTTTGTTTGTTTCCCCTCACCTTCCCGTTCCTCCCCCTATTTTTAACTGTAACCTTCTCTTTCCCCCTGTACCATTTTTTTAGTCATTTAGGGCGACATGTATGTACGGGACTGTGCCAGAAATTTGGGGGTCCTTTTACCCCCAAAAAATTTAAACACCCCTGTTTCATAGATTTATAAAACAAAAAACCCACCCCCCAAAAATTAGGCGCATTTTCGTGCCCTCGCGCACTCTGTAAAAGCAACTGATTTGCAGGAGACGTTCTGGAGGCCCTGTCCAAACCACACCCATATGATTCTAAAACCTTTATGACAGGAGAAAAGTCAAAACTGTTTAAAAAAACATTCCCTTGTTTTACTTTTTTGTATGCACCTGAAAGGTCCCCATGGGGCTTTTCCAAAACCTTTGCAAAATCTAACAATAAACCAATTTACCAAACCAGTTTTCGCTTTTAAATCCGGCTATTCCTCCCTTTTACCTTTTTTAGGACTTTTGAAAAGGGTTTAAAACGCTTTTGCCCTGTAAGTATTGCACCTTTTTATTTGCATTTTAAGGAAACCCGTCCCATTTATTAAAACCCCATAAAGGGCCCTTAAAGAAGTTTTAAAAAAAATAAATAGTTTGGTCATTGCTGCTATTGTACACAAAAATTTCTGAAACGCGAGACCCCAATTTTAAAAGGGGGGTTTTACCTGGGCCCGAAAATTTTAAAAGTTTTGGAGCCCAGAAAGCGGGGTAATCTATGAAACCCACAGGAAAACAGGTTCATAAATTCAGGTGCATTCTACGCTACAAAAGGCCAAAAAAAAAGTCATCGGGGCGCCAAAAAACGGGCATGTGCTTTAAGTGCCATTGTACTTTTTTGGGTTTTATGGTTTTGTATATAACCCTCACTGGGAAAAAAGACAGCGCCCTGGGAAATAATGGCACAATTAAAAGGGTTTGGGGGGATGGAAAAAGGGAGACACTCAACCAAAAACATCCAAAACAACTGTGCTATATTCTGTCATATTTATCTTAAAATCTGCCCCATCACTACCCTCAAGTTTGCGCAAACTAATTTAACGCAATGGATATAAAAACATAATTTTTTCTTTTTTACATTAACCGTTTCATCAAATTTTTCTGCAATGAAAAAATTTTAAAAACCCCTCAGCACGACTTTGTGACAAATTAAACTGCCCAGTTTCTCTATAGTAACATATTTTTTCACGTTTCCCTCTAAAAAACTTTACACCCACTTCCCTGGGCATCCCCAAAACTGCTTTATTCGATACATTTGGGCCAAAACTAAAAATTTCACATTCTAAACTGGGTTCCCCGACCTTGCAGACCCGCACTAAAGTGAAATCGAAAATAAGTTTTTTCAGTGCAGTTTGGGAAAACCTCATTCTACATTAAACGGGTCATACTTTTCCCCAAATATTCCTGGAAATGCCTGGGAAAACAACCGGGGGCTTGAAAAAACTCCCCCTGTTCTTCCCTTCTCTTTGGGATCCCCACATAAAAAGCCTCCCTGCTTTAACAAAACCCATTTCTCCCCCCAATTCCTTTTGCTCCCAAACAAAACCAAAAGAAATCAACCGAATTTCCAAACCCCCAATAAATTTAACCAATATTTTCCAGCCCACCCCATCCCCCAAAAACCCCCTTCCCGCTTCAATGCCCCCAAAAACATTGACAGCCACAGGGTCCTCAAACAAAAGTGATGGAAAAACCCTTTTGGAAAACCCCTTCCCCAAAAACCCCCTCTCAGCCAAAAGGACAGTTTTTTCTTTTAAAAAGTGCCCGGTTTTCCCCCCCAATCCCAGCAAATGACAAACAACAACTTTTTCCCCAAAAGAGTAACTTTTAAGGCTCCCATTCACACTGTGTAATGGGTTCTGTTTACAAACCCTTTGATAACATGTCATCGAATCTAAAGGAGGAACACTCTGGGTGCCCCTGCTATAATTTTTTTGTTAAAACCCTTGACACCTTGGTAGAAGTTTTTTAAATTCCACCCGCATTGGTTTATGTGATTTTCCCCTTTAAAAACGGTCTTTCAGATTTTATGCTTTTTGATTTCTACTTTCAATTTCTAATTTCATCTGGGCCAACTTTTTCATGGCCTATTCAGGGGAAAAATAGAGCAAAAAAATTTCCCAAACCTCCCCCTACTTAAAATAATGTTTACAAGCCCCGGGAAATAAAGGGTCTTCCAGTCACAGTGGCATGCAAAGAAGAGTAGCGTTGCGCTTTTTAATTCAGGTAGGGGCATTTACGCACCTTTAAACCTTGCCCCGTAAGTGGGTAAAAATTGTAAAAAAACAATCAACAGCCCCTTTTTTCCAGACTATTAAAAAGAGGGGTATCTTATCAAGGCATGATTCACTTCTATTTTTCTTTTTCTGAAAAAAGGCCCAGTGATTGGTTTTTAGATTTCCCTTATTTTTGGAAAAATGTGTGGGCCCGTGGGACCCAACCCTCACCAAAGTCAAAAGGGGCAATACTAACCCAGTTATCTCTTTTTGATCACAGCTAGGAAGAACAATATAACTAAACTTCGTAGATGGTGGTGTCCCCTTTAAAAAATACAAAGCTGTTTTTTTCAAAAATCGGGAGTGGGAAAACAAAACAATTAAAAAGAATTAACTAAAAATGCAGATTTTTAAACTTTAAGGTTAAAACACTAATTTTTTCCCAGGAAAAATAGAGGGCCCCCAAGCAAAGAAAATTTTTTTTTTTAAAAATAAAATAGGAATTTGCTCACCAGTGCTGCACCACCTTTTTCCTTTATAGCTGCTTTTGGGTTTAAACTGCGGTACCTGTTTAAAATTTTCTCCCCAAAATATTTATCAGCGAATTATGTTTTTAATTTTTATTCCTTTCTTTGCTGGTGAACCATATGTTTCCCCAAGTTTTGCACTTTTTCTTTTAAATGTGTACTCGCACTGTTCTTAAATTTGATATTTTTTGTATCGCCTTGTTTTCAATAAAAGTTGTGAAATTCCCAAAAAAAAAAGAAAAAAAGAAAAAGGGAAAAAAAAAAAAAAAAGGAAATTTCCCTTTTAAAAAAAATGAAAAAAAATAAACGTGTTTTTTCCCTCACTTAAACCCACCCAACATCCAATGGGAAAAATTTTACAACTATAATTTCCCTGAGCAGCCCCCTTTCTTTGAAAGCAAAACCCCACTTTTTTTTTTAACCTTTTTTTTTTTTTTTTCATTTTTTCTAAAAATTTTCTTTCTTCTGAAAGACTTTAATTTCTCTGATCCTGCACATGCCTTTAAAAGCCCAAAAAAATAAAACCCCAAAATTTTGCAATGGGACAAAGTAAAATGCATAAAAAACCAAAGTTTACAGTTAAATTTTTTTCCCTGATAAGTAAAAACAGCTTTTGGCCCGCCCCCCCGAATTTTTAGTCAGTTTTACCGACTGTTTTCGTATTTGAAAAAACCCTCTGTAACCCCCCGACTGTCAACCTTTTAATTGATTTAAAAAAAAATCCGGGAAGCATTCCCCACTGCATAGATTTTTCGCGGGGAAGGTTTTTTTTTTACACCCGCCGGCGTTCCCTTAAAAAAAAAATACATTTTCATTCCTTTCCGCCCGTTTTAAAGCAGAACAAAGAACAGGGTTTTAAAAGGTTTAATTAAAACCCGCTTTAATTTCCCCAAAACCCACGGATAAAAGTTTTCCCCTACGGCCAAAAAAAAAAAAACACCAATTGGGGAAAAATCTGACCGGGAAATTTGTCTTTGCCCCTTTTGGGAAAGCGCCCCTTTCAGGGAGCTTTAAGTACAAGGCATTCATCCGGGCCTCCCCAAAAAATAAAAGGGCTGCAGGGAAAAAACAGCCAGGAAGCAGGTACCCTGAAAATAATGGGGCCCCAAGACTCTTCTGTAAGCTTCTATTGATAATTGCAACATTTTTAAATGTAACCACGATATATAAAAACTTTATAATGCAACCGGGAGAGAAAACTGCCCAGACAATTCTGAGAAAAAACCATTAAAGGAACCTATTTAACCCAGGTTCTTCACTGTCAAAAGGGGCTAATAGGGCCTCGAACAAACGTTTAAATTTTTCCGCGGATTTTTGCCCCTACTCTGCGCCGGGTTTGCGCTGCAGTGCGGGCCAATCCGTCCCCGTCATTACGGTAATCCACTGCTCTCATAGAAACAAAGTTGGGTTCCGTTTGCTCCCCCTCCCGGGTCGTCGAATCCGCCCCCCCGGGGGGGAGAAAGTGAAAATGCCATTAAATTTCGGGGCGGACGCGCCGTAATAATTGCATTTCTATGGGGCCGGCTGGGTCTCCCCCGCCGCCTCCCCCCCCCTTATTCCCCGCCGGAATTGCAGCGCAATCCCGGCTCGCAAATCCGGCGTGAAAAAAGCCGCTTGAAAGGGGGGCCAAAAAGGTTTGGGCTTGAGCAAAATTAAACCCCTTTTTCCCCTAAAATTTATTTTGGCTAGTGGGTTTTTTTTATAAAAACAACCTGTTCAACAAAATTAAATTTTTTAAAAAGATTTGCAGGGGAGGTTTTTGCTTTGCAGGGTTTCCTAGGCTAAAGGTCAACCTTTGGGGACGTTTACAAATTTTGATGAGGGGTTGTTTTAAAATCGGGAAAGGGAAAGTTTAAAATTTAATCACTGAAAACAAGAAAAGAACATAGGTCTCTGGTGCCCAAACCTATTTGGGAAAGGGGTTTTTCCCCCACCTTCATATCTGGGCCCAATTTTAAAAAGCTATAAAAAAAAAGGGGAATTCCCGTAACCTCCTTTCCCAAAAAAGTATTCAAATTGCAGATACGTATCGCCGTATATGACCTTCGTTTGGAAAAAAGCAGGGTTTTGGGAAAGGCTGGGTAAAGAGGGTTTTAAAATAACCTAAAGGTGGTTTCTTAGCTACACATGGTCCCAAAAGGAAAAAAAAAAAAAAACCTTTTTCCCCCAATTACACCAAATCTTGTTCCCTTCTTTTTTATATTTTATAAAGTAGATCCCCCCAAAAATGACAAGATTTTGGATTAAACCCCCCTTATTATCCATTAGCAGCAAACAAATCTTTAAAAAAGAGCACAATCCCTTGACAGTAAACACTAAAGAACCACAATAATTTTTCCAAATTTAATGCAACGGGGAAAATGTTTATAAAAAAAAAAATGGTTTTGAAAAAATGGTTGGCTTCCAAATTTTTTTTAAATAATTTAGGTTCTCATTGACTTTAAAACAATTCAAGATAAACACAAATATCTTTCCCTAACTTCATTTAACCTTTTCACGTAAACCCCTTTTCAAAGAAATTTAAAATACAAATTTTCCCTTTCCCCTGTGGTTTGGGTTGGGCAAAATCTTTAAAAAGCAATCCCCCAAAACAATTTTGCCCCCAAAAACTCCCAAAAAAACCCCCAATTGTCATAATTCTCCTGTTTTGTGGAAAATAAAACATGCAAACAAAAAAACATTAACATTACTTTAAATTTTTTGGGAAAGTTTGGGAACCAAAAATTTCCCAAAAAGCAGAAATTTTTCTAGTAGCCCCCACAGCAGGGTTTTCCACACGCAAACCAAACCCCCACTGGTTTTAACGCCCACCAAATTGGGTTTAACCAAAAACCCCTGGAAAGGCCTTTTTGACCAAAAATTTTTTTTACATTTGGGTTTACCTTCTCTGGCCGGGGAACTTTAAACCCCGGGTGGGACAACATACTTGGGTTCATTTTTTTTAACTAATTAAAAACTTTTTTTTGGGGGGATCCCAGGGAAGATTATGGCCTATTCTCTTATAAAGGGCCCTCAATATCATTTTTGGTTGGGGCCAACTCTTTGGTTTGGACAAAAAATGTTTTTACATTCATTGCAGTCCATGACTGAAATGCAAAGTACCCGTCAGCCTTTCCAACCCAGACTGTGCAGGGGGCCTCGCAGAGACCTCGCAGAAATTGTTTTTTTAAAAGGGCCCCCCAACTTTCAAGGGAAACAATTAACCCCCCCAAGATCCCTGCTGGGAGGGGCGAAGGCCCACAAATCCCTAACATGGGCCCAAATGCTTGTTGGCGTCAAATTTAAATGGGTTAAGCAGCCAAGGGCAATAAAATCCGGTCTCTGCCGTTAAAGAATGGAAAAACCCCCAACCCCCCCCCCCCCCCCCCCCGATGAAGTTTTTAGGAAACACCGGGTTCCTTATAGGCTACTGAAACAGCATTTTGGGGGGAAAATGCTGATCTTAACTTATTTTTTGGTTTTGATTAATACCTTTGAAAAAAAAAGGAACATAGGAAAAAAAAAAAAGTAAAATTGCAGTTTTTAGTATTTTCAAAGTTTTTGGTTAAAAAACCAAAACCAAAAAAAATTTTAACCAAAAAAAACCCCAAAAAGGAAGACCAGGGAAAAAAAAAAAAAACCAAACATTTTTCCCCAAAAGACCGAAAAGGGCCCCCATGAAATCAGAAAAAATAAAGGTAGCGTTTGTTTTAAAAAAAAGTTACTAAAAGGGAAATAACGTACATAAGAATTTTTTGAAATTTTAAACTGAGCAAAAACAGCAATCAAAAAGCACCCTTTGGTTTTAAAACAAGATTAATAGCTTGAGACAAACCCCGTTTGGGGACCCAAGATTGACCTTTTAAATTACCCCCCCTTTAAAATTGGGGGCAAATATCCCGAGACCTCTCCCTCCATTTTTTTATATTTGAATTCTACAACATTTTAAAAAAATGAAAACTTTTTTTACGCTTTTCCCCATAAATAAAAACAGTACAATACGCAATTTTGTACAACCTACCTTTGGGAAAAAAACCAAACAAATCCCCAGTGGGTTTTGTCTTAGATCAAGGGAAATCTTTTTGGGCAAACATACTTTAAAAATGCTTTAAAAACCCAGGCAAAAGGGTACTCTGGGAGACCCTCCTATTTAAAATACTGCAATTTTCCCTTTTTTAAATTTTCCCTTTAAAATTTTAAAATAAAAATAATAATACACTGAGAAATTTAAACCCAAAGGGATAAAAAAAATGCTGTTGCTCTAAAAGATTATGCAACTTTTGAGAAAAAAAATTAAATTTTTTAACAATATTCCATAAACAGTAAGGAAAATTAAAAAAAGAAAAAAAATTAAGCACAGTAAATAAATGGTCTGACTTACACAAAAGGGATATCTAAAATAATGGCTTTAAAATTAAATGAAACCAAACAAAGTATCAACAGATGTATGATTTAGGTAAGGGGAACAATTTACTCAGAATGAGGATAGATACAGTGGCACTTAAAATTTCCCTGCTGAGTGGATTCCGGCACCAAAATGCAATGACATTTAGGGTAAGCTTACACGGGGAATTCGGTGGGGACGTAGGTTTTTCAATTTTGCCGGGCAATTAAAAACCCTTGCGCGGAGCGACGCACCCGCCGGCCCATTACAGTCATTTCCGCGGTTGTATTCGCCACAAGTAACTACTGTCACTTTTTTCCCGCGCATACAATACTAGTATTTCGGGGGGGAGAGGAGGGGTAATCCACAGTTCTCTATGAGAGCTATGGAACCGTAATTGCACGCATATCATTTTGAAATTACAGCACAAAATCCGCGAAATACCGCCGAAATTTCCCGGTGAACTACCCAAAGAGAAAAGGAAATGAAGGTCGAAGGGGTTGGGGTATGTTTTTTTGGGGAGAAGGCCAGGGGAATCACCAACCCTCACTAAATTAAATAAAGATGTTAGGGTATTTCAAAAACATTGGTTTTTTTTGGGCCCGGTTTTTTCCTTTTTTTCGACTTAAAAACGGCCCCAAAACAGCTGCAGGCAATTTTTTCATTGAATATAAAAAAAATAGCCTTGCGTTCACTTTAACGATTTTTACAACGTAATTTCAGCCTTTTTTTTTTAAAACAATTAAAAGCTGTAAAAATAAGTACTTTCAATTCTTAAGGGTTTTTTTTTGCTTTAAAATCTCCATTCAACAATGGGATAGGATTTTTTAAACAAAACCCTAACCAGGGGTTTTTTTAGGT
>JAODAL010077865.1:0-13119 GCA_025379985.1 Phyllomedusa bahiana
TTAACAGGTGGGGCCAAAAACCCAGAAGACTGAGACAAAACGTATGTGAGACACAAGACGCAAAAAAAATACAAAAAAATTGGGAAGGTCAAGAAAGCCGAGCAACATCAGGAACCGGAAAAAAGTCAGAAGGTAAAGAATTTAAACTGATCCAAGCAAGTAAGGTAACCAGGGAGGCAAAATAGAGGGGGTGAGATGGGCAAAAACAGACCGTATAACCAAAGGGAAGGGGAACAGAAGAGCCCTTAAATCCCTTCCGGGAAACAAAGGGAAAAAGGGGCAATAGGGGGGAAGAAAGGGAAGACCGATAGGAAGGTAGACTGTCAAAAACCCGGGAAAAGGGGCCCCGGTTTTAACCCTGGGTCTGGAAGTTTCCCTGGCCCAGCTGGGGGCCCGGGGAATAAATAAAGATCGGGGAGAAAACCCGTTTTCCCTATAAACAAAAATGAGAACTATGCAGAAACAATGGTTTAAAGTCGCTTGGGCCGCGGCCGGGACCAAAATAAAAGCGGGGGTTCTTTCGGGAAAGACAGACAGTACCCCCCCCCTTTATGAGGGGCCACCACCCTCAACGACCCTCTAGGTTAGAAAAATGGACTTGGTGAACTCTTTCCTTTTCCAGTTTGGGGAGCAGTTTTGCAGGGGGACACGGAGAGGACATATTTTGGCTGTTGGGCGTTTTTTTATTTTTAGTGGCCCTTTTTTAGAGTCTTATGCCCCCTACCCAACGTCACAGTCTTTAAAACGGGGGTTTTTTCAATTTTAGTTTCACCACCTGTAGTCGGAATACTGAGGGGGGAAAACCAATCACGGAAAAAGCGGGCCAGTCGGGGGAGAACTCTCAAAAAAAGAAAAAGCAGTTTTCCGGAAACCCTGACTTAGCGAACAAAAAAAACCCCCTTGCTTTTCCCTGCACCCCCCTTAGTCTTCTGTCAATAGTCACGGTAAGTATAAAGTCACTCGGGGTTCGGGGATTGGAGGGCTACCAAGCACCTTTAGGGCCATCAACACCCTTGTTAAAAAGGGGTCTTCAAGGTTTGGTCCGACCCCCCGGAAAAAGACACCATTGGGGGGAACTGGGACATAGTTTTTCACTGGGCGGGGGCCCCGCTGAATAGATGAAAATGAGTCTCCCCAGCCAAGGTTGGGGTTTTCAAAAACCTTTCCCCCAAAAGGGCCAAAAAAAATCTGCCCCCTATCCCCCTCAGGGGCTTCAGGGGGATAGTATTGCCCAGTCCTGAGGGGGGGCCCGGGGGAGAGAACAACAACGCTACTTCTACCTCGTGGAAAATAGTTAAAGCAAAAAAAATGACTACATGCCCCCCGAGGTCGGAACCTTCAGGATTTCCGTCAAAAGCACAGGAGAAGCATTTTAGAAACTTATGAGACGCTGGACCACAAAAACAAGGGCAGGTAGGGCAAACGGTGGGGAAAGTCCAGGCCCCCGGTTTATTTAGGCCCATCCAGACCCGAACTTGTTTTAATACCCCGCCAGGCCCTGAAGCTGATTGTCAATCCCCAAAGCGGTCGTGACCGACAAGTCGGACTCTTTTGAACCGCGGGGAGAGTCGAGGGGTATGGTGTTAAAAAATGTAAGGACCCCTCAGGGGCGCACGAAAGACAAAACAGTGGGGGCCCCCTGAACTGGTTCCCCAAATCCTGTCCCCGCCTTTTGGGGGCCCGACTCCTTAACAGGGCGCCCAACCCAAAAACTGAGCACAACGAATGTTGAGAACACAAGAGCAGACAAACAAACAAACAAATAGGGAAGTCAACAAGCCGAGTTTGGTAATATCGGAACCGGTACAAAGTCAAGGCAAAGAAAAAAACTGATCCAAAAGTAGGTAACCAGGGGGGCACAGAATAGAGCGGGATTTAAAAGGCAAAAAAAAGACCAGTATAACCGCAAGGAAGGGGACAGAAGAGCCCTTTAAAAACCTTTCCCGGGGAACTAAGGACAAAGGCAAAAGGGAGGAAAACGGAAGACCAGATAAAAGGGAGAGCTGTCAATAACCCGAACAAGGGGCCAGGGTTAAACCCCTGGAGTGCGGGGAAAATTCCCGGCCCAGGCGTTGGGAGGGAAACAATCAAGATGCAGGGAGAAAACCCAGTTCACACTATTTAAAAAAAATTGACACATGTCAGAAAAACCATGGCTTGTTGCATCGGCCCCGGGCCGGGGACCAGAATTTAAAATGGGTTCTTTTGGGATGATCATGACAGATAGGGTCTCACTGGAGCAGCTTGGTTCTTGCCTTGTGGTTTTCAGGGCATTAGCCAGTGGTGAGGCTGTGCTTAATGTCCTTGTCTCTCTCCGTTCATCCACATTTTCCCCACCCTTGGTTGAACTTGCTGGACACATGTCTGTACTCTGGATATCACGCCTTCCAATCATACTGATTTGGGAGTGATGTCCTGCTGTCACCTGATGTCTCTGGCTGCAGAGTACTGGACCTGCGCCTTCTGCTAAACTGTTCAGTCTAACTATGGAGGCAGCAGAACAAAGTGTCACCCAGCTTTCCCGGGTGCTGAATAACCTAACATCCGGGAAAGTTGGGTGATGACCCATCATTCAGTCACTATTTGGTGGTGATATGGGGTCATGGTGTTATTATTCAGTCATTATGTGGTGATGATATGTGGTCATAGTTTGGAGGTATTATTCAGTCACTATGAGGTGGTGATATAGGGTCATTGTGTGGCAGTAGCATTCAGTCACTATGTGGTGGTGATATGTGATCATGATGTGGTGTTATTATTCAGTCACTCTGTGGGGGTGATATGTGGTCATGGCGTTGAGGTATTATTAAGTCACTATGTGGTGCTGATATATGGTCATGGTGTGGCAGTAGCATTCAGTCACTATGTGGTGGTAATTTGTGGTCATGTGTGGAGGTATTATTCAGTCAATATGTGGGAGTGATATGTGGTCATGGCATTGAGGTATTATTCAGTCACTATGTGTTGGTGATATGTGGTCATGTTGTGGAGGTATTATTCAGTCACTATCGACGACATGTCAGAGAAGAGGCGCCTCCACGCCAGTTTTGAGGTGCATTAAATGAGTTTGTAGTGCGCCTGAATGTAAGAACCTGTCAAAAATCTGGGGTCTGGTACCTTGCATAGCATAATTGATGAGCCTAATCTGGGCTCATAGTATAACTTAGGCACATAGCATATCATTGCTAGCATATTTGATGCACCTACTTTAGGCGCATTCAAATGTGTCGTGCCTGATGTATAATCCGCCTAGTTTTGATGTACAGTTTATTTAAACAGAGAATAGGGTGTAAACAGTTTTTTTGGGCACAAAATACACCAAAGAAATGCCACTACCCTAATGGGACATGTTGCCCTCTGTGATGGTGATATGTGGTCATGGTGTTGTGGCATTTTTCAGTCACTATGTGGTGGTGATATGCTGTCACGATGTGGGGGTATTATTCAGTCACTTTGTGGTGGTGATATGTGGTCAGGGTGTTGAGGTGTTCAGTCATGAACTTATGGTGATATGTGGTCATGATGTAGTGGTATTATTCAGTCACTATGTGGTGGTGATATGTGGTCATGATGTTGTGGTATTATTTAGGCACTATGCATTGTACTTCTTCAGTCACTAAATGGTGGTGATATGTGAACATGTTGTATTGATATGTGGTCATGGTCTTGAGGAATTGTTCAGTCACAATCTTGTCGTAATATGTGGTCATGATGTTGTGGTTAGAGATGGACGAATTGATTCTAACGAAGTGGAATTCGTTTAGAATTTCAGGAAAACTTTGGTTCTGAACGAAGTCGAAGTTTAGGGTAATTCGCGGGAACGAAGCGTTTTTTTAATTGATAAAATGGCCGCAAACACATGCCGTTACATGGGGCAAAGAACTCTGGGAGGAAGAAAGGAACACCCTCAATGACATGTGCAGAGATGAAGCCAATCAGAGACCGGCGGGATTCTGTGACGTCACCACACTATATAAGTCCGGGTGCGACGCTGGCAGCTCACACTCCTCTCTCTGTGCCGTGCTGTAGCTGTAGCAGCTGCAGTAGCCGAGATCTCACACAAAAGAAATTAGTTTTTAACAGCGATTTTTGGGGGTGTCACAGCTTGTTTTAGAGACTGCTCCTCTTCCGTTCTAATTTTGATTTTGTGGGGTATTGGAATTGAAGTCCAGTGTGCGTCCAATTCAGCTGCATATACATTTTAATGCTATCTGGTCAGTTCTGGAACACATTGAATATCCAAGGGTTATCTAAGCCTGTTTCTGCTTTTGTAGTCAGTAAAATACACGGCGTTTTTTTTTTTTTAAACTTAGTGTTTATTAAACATTTTTTAACAAATAAGTGAACATAGTGAGCAGTAAGACCACAAAATGAAACATCATGAATAAACACAAACCAAAGTATACAAGAGTATGTGTACGTTCTGCGATAAGCATATGGTAGAACAAATTGACAATGTGACTGCTAGGGAAATACGAAAAGTAATAAAGGAAGGAGGGGGTGCCGAATAATGGCGGACGTCTGAAGCAGGAGCTCCGATCAGTGACATCCACCTCGGCTAAACTAAACCCTTCTTTGATCACCCATCAACCCCTAAACTGAGCCCACGAAAAAAAAAGAAGAGTTGGGGATATCCCCAAAACACTTTTTTCCCTCCCGTGGACGCTGTGGAGAGGAAACCACCAGCCGCAGTTTACGCTCAGACAGGCAAAAGTGCACGGGAAGTACGGACAACAGCGCGTCTCCAGGGACTTTCCCTGCATCGCTCTGACGCGGTCCACACTCACTACTACCGAGGCGCTCCGACACCTCGGGCAAGCTTCCAGGAACGGAGGGTGTAGCCAGCTCAGTACAGGTCGCAGTGAGTAATACGGGCTCCCTCCCTCTCCCAAGTGATACAGCGGCCGTTGCAGCGTGTCTCAGCTCTTACTTGTCATCGCCACAGCTCTGCAGCTCAGTCTCATCTGAGGTCTTCACAGTGCTTGGGGTTGACCCTTGGGGATGTATCATGCACATCCTCTAAAATCGGGCATCCAGAGGCACATATAAGGCTCTATATAAAGCTCTTCATTATTGACACAGTCACCATAACCTCTAATAAGCCCGCGAAAATCTCCCGCCAAGCTCTGAGCATAGACGGAGCCACTCTGCATATAGCTGCATATCACTAGCTGTCCCTCTTCCTCACAGCCAGCACATCAGCAACAATACAATCCTGGTCTAGTGTTCCACCTGTCGAACCTGCAGATACTACTGTATAGCCCTTCACTCTAGGGCATTTAACCCTGCAAATATACCACTGAATTAATACTTGCCACTTCCCTTCTGTAAAGTACAGCAGAGAACTACCAACTGACACATATTACCTGCAGAGGATTGTTGTTCAAAATTCCTTGTGATTCTGTCCTCTTGATTGTTATTACCATTGCCGTTTCACTCCTGCAGCAGACCGCAGAGATCCACTAACTGTCACATCCATCGAGTTCCTCATTCCTCACGTAGGGGCTTACCACTTCACGGTTCTGGAAACTCCCTGTCCAATTTACAACTGCTAACTGCCAAAAATAGGCATTTATTAAAAGGAGAAAAAAAAAAAATTAATTAAGTATAAATAAATATACATACCTTCAAACCCGTTCCGTTACCCACCCAAAACCAGACCCTTCTTTGCTAATGGGGGGCACTTAAAAAAAAAAATCAAGGCAAGAAGCCACCCAAGCTCATCGAGTTTTTTCAACAGCCTCCATCACAACCTTGTAGATCAAGAGGCTCACTCAGCCTTCCTCCCTCGTCTCCCACTCCATATCAAGTCGGGTCGATGGATTATGATCTTCAAGAACCTCCTGACAAGCCTGGCTTTACTGAAAACAACTTAAGACAACACTTCTCATCTTTTAGTGAACACTTACAAAATGACTTTAAGCAAATGATGAACGACTCCAGGGGAGACATCCAGGCATTGGTCTCCAGAACAGACCATATAGAACAAAAAATGACTGAGTTTGCGTCATCCCACAATCATCTTATTGATTCACATTCAGCTTGGAAGACAGGTTCAAAGGTTGTCCAACAAGGTCATGGATCTAGAAGACAGATCCCGCAGGTCTAATATCTGTATCAGAGGGATCCCTGAAACAATCTCATCCGACATGCTCCTTCCTTTCCTTCAAGATCTGATGGCCATTGCCCTTCCAGAAGCCACTACTTTGGACCTTACGGTTGACCGGATACATCGGCTTCCTAAGCCTAAACACATCTCTCCTTCCCTCCCACGCGATGTCATCGCAAAAAATACATTTCAACCGAACCAAAGACATCCTTCTCAGAGTTCTCAGCAAGGGTGTTCTTCTCCCAGATAGATTCAAAGACCTTTCCAACTTCCCCTACTTGTCTGCAGGGACAATGCTTAGAAGAAAAGAGTTTGCCTCATATACAAAAATTCTACGTGAACACAATATTTCGTATCACTGGGGATTTCCAGTTAAATTGATCATTTCCAAAGATAATACGATTGTCTGTACCTCCCCAACTATGGTCCGGAACACATTACTAACCTGGGGCTTAATATCCACCCCAACCACCAATCCACCTCGGCATGGAAGAGAAAAACCAGGTCCCGTATCTCCTCTATGGTCTGAGAAACGCGGCAAGAGAAGACAGGTACCAGTTGACTGATACAAAGATCAAGACCCTTAGATGTCATGTCACTGTGAGCTCAACCATGGTTGGCTCCTTTTAGGTTTTTGTGCCGTTCTATTTTTTTTTTTTTCTTTTTTCTTTCTTTTGTCCTCCTAGGCACCTACACACAGACTATCCTTGTCGCCGGTTTTCCCCTTGAGGGATATTCTTTGCATAATGTATGTTTTACTACCTACTGTTCTTCTGGTTCTGTTTACAGGTTTTGCCAGAGTCCTAAGTCCTGTATATGCTCATGACAACCATTACAGTTCTAGGGTGCTTACTTAGTGTAAAATGTTCTGCTCGGTTATAATAGATATTGGTGAAGTTCACCATGGTAGTTAAAATCCAATCCTTGAACACAAAAGGCCTTAATTCCACCCCAAAAAAAGAGCACACTTCTGGAAAGATGCCTAAGCCCCAAAACAGCGATACCCCTCTGTCTCCAAGAGACTCATTTAAGAGACGAGGATACCCATAGGTTACGTCATAAAAATTCCCCTTCTCTTACTTCTCCTCTATCCGGGTTAAAAAGGAGGAGTGGCTATTTTTTTATTAACGATACTGTGGCCTTCACATGTTCCCAGGCATTAATCGACCCCAAAGGTAGATATATCATCCTCCAATGCGAAATTAATACTACTTCTTATACCCTGGTCAACATATATGCCCCTAACACTGGACAAATTTCTTTCGTTACCAAAGTGTTAGAAAAGGCTAATCAATTGGCTAGTGGAAAACTACTCATCTGTGGTGATTTCAATATTGTGCCAGACAAAGAGATGGACAAATCCACTAAAGGTTTACGTCATTCCCCAGATCTCAAACAGCTAATATGGGAGGAAAACCTTCATGATCCTTGGAGGTACCAGCACTCCTGTGAGAAGGATTACACACACTACTCTGCTTCCCAAAACACCCACTCAAGGATTGACTACTTTCTGGTAAATAGGCGATCTCTTGTGGATGTGCTTGGTTCAGAAATCGGGTACATTACCTGGTCCGATCATGCCCCTGTATACCTTACTATTGAAGATCATTGCCCTCCCTCCTTCACTCCTTGGCGCATAAATCACATGCTTCTAAAATCACCTACCTTATCCAAAGTCATTCAGGACGCTTTGAAGGAGTACTTTGACCTGAATTCTCCTTCTGCCCCCTCCCCAGAAATTCTATGGTGTGCGCACAAAGCCTTTATAAGGGGATTTTGCATAAAACTGGCGTCGAGAGAAAAAAGAGAAGGGAAGCGGCCCTGACGGATACCCTCAAAAAATTACAACTATTAGACAAAGAATTTAAAAATAATCCTAGTGCTACTAACAAAGGGAAATTAGCAGATTGCAGAAATCAATTGAGAAATCTTAACTTACAGAACTATGAATACCACTTGTCTAAACTCAAATGGCGTTTCTACCTCCAAGGGGACAGACCATCTAAAATACTAGCAAAACGCGTCAAAAAATTCCAAGCTAGGACTAAAATACCCTTTTTAACCACTCCATCACAGAAGAAAATATGCGATCCCCAGGCCATTGCTAATACGTTTGCGGAGTACTACACTGATTTGTATAACCTAAAAAACGACCCAGATATTTTACCAATTCCATCAAATGCACTTTCTTCCTTTTTAGAAAGGGCAAATCTCCCATCCTTAACACCAGACCATTGGCAGACTTGAATAGATCAATAACTAATCACTAAGTTGAAAAAACCATAGCTAGTTCAAAATTAAACAAATCTCCTGGCCCAGATGGGTTTTACTAATGAAATTATAAAATTTTTAATTCCACTTTATCCCCCTACCTTTTCTATTCTTTTCCCAATCCATTATGGCTAAAGGGAGGCTCCTAAAGAAATGCTTGAAGCTCTAATCACAACCATTCCCAAACCGGGCAAAGCACCTGACCAGGTGATTAACTATAGGCCTATCTCTCTCCTTAATAATGATATCAAACTCTATTCCAAAATCCTAGCTAATTGTCTGAATGTTATATTACCCCTATTAATTAATAACGACCAATCAGGCTTTGTCAAGTCCCGCCAAACTCGAGATGGAGTTAGAAGAGTTACGGATATTATTCAATTAGTTCATTCAAGTAAGATTCCGCTCTTCAGCTTTCCCTGATGCGGAAAAAAGCCTTTTACAGACTTAAATTGGCTATATATCAAAGCAGTAATTGAATAAATTTGGTTTTTCTGGTCTAATTCACAAGCCATTATGGCCCTGTATTCCCCACGCATCAGCTAAAGTGTACTCCTCGGGCTTCCTCTCTCATTCGTTCCCCATCTCAAATGGAACCAGGCAAGGGTGCCCACTATCTCCCTTAATTTATGTCCTTTGTGTGGAACCCCTGGCGGAAATAATCCGTAGTTCCTCTTCCATCTCAGGAGTTCATCTTTTTGGAAGAGAGCACAAAATAAGCCTGTTTGCCGATGATATTTTCATCATGTTAACATCGCCAGAGGGTTTTAATCCCCGCTCTAATGAGGTTATTGGAAAAATTACTCCCATAATGTATTATAAACTCAATCAAAGCAAATCAGTAGTTTTACCTTTCAATATTTCAATGACTAGTCGGAAGAAACTGTCTGAGTTCAACTTCACTTGTGAAACAAAATACATTACATACCTCGTTATAATAATTTCACATTCTCCTGAAAGTACCATCAATCTAAACCTATCCGAGCTTTCAGCAACCTTCTCTGCAGTGATTAACAGGCTAAATACTCTTCCCTTATCCTGGATGGCAAGAATAAATTTGGTCGAAATTATGTTACTTCCCAAATTTTGTACATAGCTCGATCCCTGCCCTTCATATTTCCTTTAACCCTCCTTAATAAACTTCAAAATTCAACTTTTAAAAATTTATATGGCACTTCAACGCCCAAGATGCAAGAGACAATATCTCTATCTACCCCTAAGAAGGGCGGTATGTCTGTAACCACATCTACTCTCCATAACGTTTGGGATCTATCCTGGACTCTATTTACTACCTCTGGACTTCTCCGGAGCTCCAGGGATGGTCATCTTTAGAAAACGCCTCGGTTTTCCCTTTCTCGGTTAAAGATATACTAATAGCATCATCTTTGGGTGTGAAATATCCTCAGCCTCCATTACTCTCCCTTGTTCATGCCATCAGAGTGTGGGTCCCAACATTTTGTCCCTAACAGATGGGTTACCTTAACAAAAAAAAATTTGCCCGCTGTCAATCATAAAGTGTCTATACCCTCTTTTCCACTATCCAACTGGATCACCAAGGGTCTGTCACGAGTATCTGATTTATTTACCAATGATTCCCTTAAATCCTTCCTTGAACTGCAGATGTCTTATGATTTGCCTAAAACATGCTTCTACCAATACCTGCAGATAAGACATGCATTACATTCTTGGAAATGGCCGGCTTCACCTACAGAGTGTCCCTTTGTATGCAATTTCTTAGCAAACAAGAGAGGGAGCAGTTAAAGGAATATCAATATCCTACTCTTTATTACTAAAAAATAATCATGAACTAAACCATTTTATATCACGAAATGGGAGAGGGAGTTTTTCTTGCTCCTTCTCGATCCAGACTTGGCTAAATGCCCCTTTCGTTAGTTGTTAAACATTCTAGATGTGTGAACCACTTAGAACTAATGAAAAAGATCTATCTCAGGTGGTACTTAAACCCAACACGAATTGCTCATTTTTCTCCCTCTCAGTCAAGACTGTGCTGGAGGGGATGTGGACTAGACGGTACTCTATCCCATATGTGGTGGAGCTGCCCCGTGATACGCAACTACTGGTCTGAAATAAATAAATTGAAAAGTCGAAGTCCTTTACTTCCCCTTCTTTAACCCCCAACCTTAGCTATCCTAGACATTTCTCTTGAAGATTTCCCTCCACAATTTAGGACGGTGCTCCATCACATTCTAATAGCCGCAAGACTTTCGGTGGCACTTCATTGGAAGTCCTCTTCCCCCCCGTCACTCAAAGAAGTAATTGACAGAGTTAATTTTCACTATAGATGTGAAACTTCACTCTCTATTACCCCCTATCTAGTATCAAAAATAAGACGTAATTGGGAAACTTGGACAACATCACCATATTTTGATCACTTCTAGGTAGTTTCCTTTATCGCCACTTAGAGGCATAGGGACATATTGAGGTCTAAATTGTGTTGTTCAGCCATAACGCACCCTACTTTACATTGTCATATTGTTTATTAAGTAACTGATTGTTTTTTCCTCATCTTTTAATTGCGAAGGACTAGAGTTTGGCTTTGGCAGTTCTGTCTTAATTGTACTGTTGATGTAACTTCAGGTTTGTTTTTCCTGTTCTCCCTAATGTATGTTTGTACTTTACCTACCCTTATCCAATAAAATATCAAAAAAAAATCGTACTAGGGTTTAAAAAAAATAAAAAAGGGGGGAGAACGAAAGAGAAAAAAAAAGGGGGGGGGCCTCCGTGGGTCCCAAGGGGGAGGGGCAGCAGTGAAAAAGATATTTACACAAGGAAAGGTCAATGTCAAGGCCCCCGTCCCCCCCCTTAACCCCCCTATCCCGAAGGGCCCTAAATGCTTGGGTTTGGTAGGGCCCACGGCTCCACGTCGGGGAACCCCAAGCCTCCCGGGGGATCCGCCATGGCTCCTCCATCCCCGGAGAAAAGAAACCTCCCCAACCCTCCATCACGGGGGGGGGGTAGGTCTGGCGCCAGTGCCTGGAAATTTACAGTTTTGGGCTGCCTGGAGATGGTGTTTAAAAAGGACTTTTTATATGGATTGTGAGAAACGAACATGAATAGAAGAAAGCTTCTGGAAGGTTTTGTCCCCCGTAACCCCCAACAAATCTGTAAGGCCTGAAGGACGTGTCCCAAAACTTCCAAAGGGGCCGCACATCCCCCCCCAAAATTGGCCCATGGGTGCCAGGCCTTTATTACATCCCCCAACATACTCTGGGATGGGGGGAACCTTTTGGGAAAAATAGAATCGGCACCCGGTACCCCCTAGAAAAAATTTTGTACAGGTTTCTTGGATTTACTTGCTGACCCTTTATGGGTAAGATAGAAACGGGTTTCCTTTGGTCAGGGTGAAGGTCTTCTTTCCCCTTTTTCCCCAAGCTGTACAGTAGGAAGGGAGGGGGGTCATGGGGTGAAAGGAGCCACAATAAATCGGGAGATTAATCCTGGGACAGAAGAGGACAGACAAAGCCTTTCTGCAGGGGTTTAAGGCCCTGTTAAAAAATTAAGTTTTTTGACGACAGTGGCAAAAAAATTTTTTAACTGAATGTATGAAAAAAATGTCTAGGTCGATTAAACTTTCTGTAAGAGATCCCTGGGGGGAGCAAGGTTGCCCTTGTCAAAATTTTAAAAATAGAAAGGGAGGGAGCGTCTTGGGGCTTCCAAGAAACGAGTTCCCCGACACCCAGCAGGGGAAAAGAGATTATCGGAGACTGAAATAGCGGCCCCTTTTAAATCTGCAGGGTTTCGGAGGGGTTTGCGCCCAACAATTGTTTTAAAAATATGGGCTGGGAATGAAAGACATCCGGACGGTTTACAAGGAGCCCCCGGGTTCCACAAAGGGAGAGTAGAGATTGTGGGGACAAGGCCTGCACAATTATACCCAAAACTTCTCCCGGGGCTTGAAACAAGTCAAAACCCCGCATACCGTTGTAAAAAAATAGAGCCTGCAAACCGGAAGGCCAACTCCACCACCGTTTTAGGTTCAGATAACAGGTCGCGTCGAATTTAGGACCTAAGAAATCACAAAACAACGGGGGACCTTAACCATAACATTTTGGGGTGAAAATAGGGGTTTGTCTGAAGAAAATACAAGAATTTGGGGAAGGGGCGGACATCTTTTTAAAATGTTCATCCTGCCAATAAGAATCTCTTCGGGGCCCGTCTTGAGCAAATGGGATATTTTGGTAAATAGAGGGGAGAAGTTGGGGGCAATAATTTGGAAGGGGCGAGAATTGGATCCCCCAGGAAAAATGACCCGGACGGGGCCTCCAGAACGGCAGGGTCTATGTTATTTTAAGCCTCAGATTTTCGCGAATTAAGAAAAGGAAGGGAAGGAAAGAGATTTTAGCGGATCCGTAAATTTCAAAGATCACGGCAAAGCCGGGGCATTGAACTCATGACCCCCAATTGTATACCCTGGTCCGGGGTTGGAGCGCACAGATCCACAAGTGTTCCCAAATTAAAATATATAATAGCGGGGAGGTGGGCTCCCTGTCTGGGACCGTTGCGGAAAGAAAGGGATCGACAGGTCCCATTGATTTTAACCCTCGCGGAAGGACAACGGTATAGTGCAAAATTTTGGACGAAAAAGCGGCCTAACCAATACGGCCGGGTGGATGAAAGAGTTCCCCAAAAATCCTTCAAAGGCTTTTTCAGCGTCGAGCGACAGACCATCAAGGGATCCCTGGGGATGGGGCCCTATGAATTAGGTCTAAAAAAGTTTT
>JAODAL010077866.1:0-13119 GCA_025379985.1 Phyllomedusa bahiana
GCCGGGGCCCTCTGCAGAGCTTCGGGTAAGTGGTTTTTTATTATTTTATTTTTATTAGTTTTAAGGGGGGCACTGTCTGGCTACAATAGGGGTCTACCTGGCTAACAATGGGGCACTCCCTGGCTACAATGGGGGGGTCTACCGGTACAATGGGGGGTCTACCTAGCTACAATACCTGGCAACAGAGGGTGCCCTACCGGGCTAACAATGGGGCACTACCTGGTAACAATGGGGCACTACCTGGCTACAATGGGGGGTCTACCTGGGTACAATGGGGGTCTACCTACTAACATGGGGGCAATACCTTGCAACAGAGGGGGCATACCTGGCTAACAATGGGGCACTCCCTGCAAACAATGGGCACTCCCTTTGGCTACAATGGGGGCACTACCTGGCTACAATGGGGGCACTACCTGGCAACAATGGAGGCACTACCTGCTACTAATGGGGGCACAAACCTGGCTACTAAAGGGGGTACTACCTGGCTACAGATGGGGCACTACCTGGCTACAAGGGGGGGTCTACCTGGCCACAATGGAGGCACTACCTGGCAAACAATGGGGGCACACCGGGCTAAAAATTGGGGGCACTACCTGCTAACGATGGGGCACTACCTGGCTACAGAGGGGCACTACCTGGCAAACAATGGGGCATCTACCTGGCAACAGAGGGGGCACTACCTGGAAAGCAAGGGGGCATCTACCGGCCAACAGAGGGGGCACTACCTGGCAAAAAATGGGGGCACTACCTGGCAAACAATGGGGCACTCCCGGGCAAACAATGGGGGGCATCTACCTGGCTAACAAAGGGGGGCATCTACCGGGCTACAAATTTGGCTCTACCTGGCTACAGAGAGGGCATCCACCTGCCTTAAGGGCACTACCTGGTTATGGGGGCTACTACCTGGCTATAAGGGCATCTACCGGGCTTTCTTCCAAACCGTTATGCATTAGGTGGAGTAGGTGTGGCTTTTTGAAGGCGTGGCATACCGTCAAGATGGGCGTGGCCATGCAATTTTTTTCCGCAACGCGCGACGCCCACTACTATCTCCTGCTTTTTCATTTTAAAAAGTTGGCAACTATGGGATATTGGATGTGGTTGAGGGGGATATTGTATGTGGGGGGAGGGGGGTATTGTATGTGGGTGGAGGGGGATATTGTATGTGGGTGGAGGGGATAGTGTATGGGGCTGGAGGGGGATATTGTATGTGGGGGGAGGGGGTATTGTATGTGGGTGGAGGGGTATATTGTATGTGGGTGGAGGGATATTTTATGTGGTGGAGGGGATATTGTATGTGGGTGGAGGGGATATTGTATGTGGTGAGGGGGATATTGTATGAGGGTGGTGGGCGATATGGATGGAGCTACTTAGCCCTGTGTCTATGATATGTTAGACTGACAAATGTGACTACATTGTACTACACAATACAGTTCTGTTTCGCACACTGTATTATGTGGTAAAATGGGCGCATTTATGTCCGAGAGGCCGGTAATATTTTTACGTACAGTAGGGTGGGCCCCCCAAGATCAACTCCCCTGTGGGCCCCAGACCCCCCAGTCCGACACTGATCACAAGTACTCCACAATCACCAAAAACGGCCAAATAGGAAATAAGAACTTCTTGGAACAGCACCTCTGCCACTATGAAACACATGAAAAAATTTGAGGCTCCCAGTGCACATCCCTGGTTGAAACTGCAAATGCCCACCCACCACGGCAAGGTGACCCCACTTCAGGTGGGAACCTACGCTACATGCTGCCTCTCTTGGTGTCTATTCAGACATCCACATTACAGGGCCACAAGCTTCCAGCTATAAACCTGATCTGATTAAAAAGTCTGTGCAGGTGGGGGGAGTGCATAAACCCAGCTGGAACTACCACTTCCCCATACAAACAGTCAAAATACAAAATCTGGTCAGCACATCCATTTTGAAGAATAAACGTATAGGTGCATATTGTTGTGGCATCCAAAAGCTACGCAAGAATAACACAAAATCAGCCAAAAAGGACATAAGAACTTCTCGGACAGCACCTCAGCCACTATGAAACACATGACAAAAATTTGAGGCTGAGGTGCTGTTCCGAGAAGTTCTTATGTCCTTTTTGGCCGTTATTGGTGATTGTAGAGCGCTGCTGATGTTGTATTGTGGTTGCATAGCTTTTGGCTGCCACAACAGTGTGCACCTGTACGTTTATTCTCCAAAACGGATGTGCTGACCAGATTTTGTTTTTTGACTGTTTGTATGGGGAAGTGGCTGGTTCCCATCTTGGTTTTTGCACTCCCCCCACCTGAACAGGCTTTTTAATCAGATCAGGTTTATAGCAGGAACCTTGTGGTCCTGAAATGTGGAGATCTGAACAGACTTCAAGAGTGGCAGCATGTAGTGTAGGTTCCCACCTGAATTGGGGTCACCATGCCGCGGTGGGTGCAGTTTTGATCAGGGATGTGCACTGGGAGCCTCCAATTTTTTCATGGGCTTCATAGTGGCAGAGGTGCTGTTCCGAGAATTTCGTATGTCCTTTTTGGCCATTTTTGGTGATTGTAGAGGGCTGCTGATGTTGTGTTGTGTTTACTTCACCACCATAGACATCTCCGTCCCTCACCTTCTATCTCCCTTCTTGTAGATTGTAAGCCCTCATGGCCAGGGTTGTCTTTCGCTCTGTAGTAATTCCTTATTATTTGACCTGTTTTGGTTTAATGTTATGTCCTAGACTCCTTTCAAATCTACAGTGCCTTGTTATTAAAGAGATTGTCTAGCAATTGACAATTTTTCTTCAATGGGGCCAGAGTGTGTAAAAAAAAAAGGACTAAAAGTTAGAATTGTCTACGGGACCGGAGCTCCCCACTGGTCTGCTCCTCTTCACTTTCGGGTTCTTCTCCTGACACTCAGGAAAGGCTCACACTCCATTGACTTACAAAGGATTCCAAGCCTCTTCTGGGTGTTGGGTGAGAATCCAGAAGTCAAGAGGAGCAGATCGGCGGGGAACTCAGGTGTTCCCTGCCGATCAGCTACTGGTGCCACTAGGTCCTACTCAGGCTTACCTCTAATTCTTTCCCAAAGCAGGTAGGGAAGAGCTGGGTATTCGGACCTCATTCTCAAGGACCTGTAAAGGACATTTGCAGCTGTAGAGGACCAGGAGAAGCATCACTGCAGAATTGAGGAGGACAATACTACTTTGCGAAAGCTCAGAGACATTATTTGGTCATCTAAGGGAGCAGTTACTGAGGGAGAGGCTAATTAATTTGTTAATGAGAGAACACAATTGATGGCACACTGATTGCTGAGCTGTTGCAGCGTGATCACAATGTATCAGCGAAATGCAGCTATTGGCTACTCTCTCCATTACCATACATCACGCCTGTACTTCCATACCACATTTCATTAGCCCTAATTGCTGGAAACAAGCCATTCCTTACTCTTAAGCAAAGATCAATAATGGAAAGGTCAATAACTTAATGGGATGTGTTTCTAATACAAGTAACTGAACTGATTGCTGTATTTAAACAAGACGGGTGCTATCGTTTATTATTCAAATGCATGAAATGCACAAATGAAGCTTATGCTAATTAGAATTAATGCTCTGATCGCAGATCGCCAAAATGTAGTCACCTCTCCAGGATTTGGAAAATAGTCCTAAAGCTTCTTCTCCAGTTCTGCTTTTCACCAGCAGGGCTGCTATCAAGGCAGTATTGGCAGTACGCCTACCGGGGCCATGATCAAATTGTATTCATTTAAAAAAAAGGATGCGCCTCTATATAGTGAATGATAGAAGATGCTAATGGGAAGGGGAACAGAGGCTTTAGTTCTATGAGAAGCTGAAATTATCTATGGCAGCACTGATCACTGGAAAACGAAGCGTCACATGAGGAAGGGTCATCTTACTGCCTCCGAGGGGAATTGATGTCATAGTGGGCACAGTTATGAAGGCACTGTGGCCGACTGATATGAAAACAGGGAACCCATGTATGAAAACTGTCTCCGTCTAAGACTTTCTTTGTTGCCTATAGCAACCAATCAGAGATCATAGTAACCAATTTTAGATCACTAGATGAAATGTAAGGGGCGCTCTGATTGTTTCTATGGGCTCAGATTGGTTGCTATGTGCAACGCAAAATGTCTTAGACGGAGACAGTTTTCATACATGTCACCCTAGCTGTTTTAAGGGGTTGTCTCACTACAAGGATCGCTGCTTTTTATGTTAAAAATCTTGCAAAAACAAGTCACTTTGCAATATATGTCCATTAACAGTGTCCTACCTATTCTGAGATATCCCCTCTTGTATGGGCTGCATGAGCTTCTCAGGTCGCTATAGCTACAGACCTGTTCAATCTCTCCTGATAGGCTGCCAGCACTGGTTGCTATAGCTACAGACCTGGCTTCTACTGCAGCCTTGTGGAAGCCAGTAAACACACCCTGAATTCAATGTGAAACCAAGAAAACAGGACTGAGGTAAGATTAATCAGTGTAGTGAGGCAACCCCTTTAAGGAACAATGAGGCTAGCCAGGCTATGGTGAGGCATTGTGGCTGAGCAATGGGAGTACCATAGTAGTGTTAATATTAATAGAAATTACTTTGTTATGGGAGCACTTTGATGGAGATTAGTGTTGCTCAATATTGTTTCCACCAAACCTGTGAAAAAATGTAGGTGCAGGACGTTCTAAATCAAAATCTCTTTTCAACCATAGCCACAGCCCTATCACTTGCCATAGCTCTAGCCCTAAATTGCAGTTAGGATTAAGTTTTTTGTATGGGGTCTTAAGGGTCAATTGACTGTTCCTGGTTCCTAAATTTAAGAATTTAGCAATTTATGAAAAAAATACAAAAAACAATGCACAAAAACAAGCGCTCTCTAGTTCATTAAAGGGGTTGTCTCGCTACAAGGATTGCATTTTATGTTAAAGATCTTGCAAAAACAAGTCACTTTGCAATATGAGTCCATTAACAGTGTCCTACCTATTCCTAGATATCCCCTCTTGTATGGGCTGCATCAGCTCCTCAGGTTGCTATAGCTACAGACCTGTTTGATCTCTCCTGATAGGCTGCCAGTACTGGTTGCTATAACTACAGACCTGGCTTCTACTGCAGCCTAGTGGAAGCCAGTAAACACGCCCCTGGATTCAAAGTGAAACCAAGAAAACAGGACTGAGGGAAGATGAATCAATGTAGTGAGACAACCCCTTTAAGACTTAAAATTTCAAAGCATGCAAATTCATACAGGTTTCTTGCTCACCTTATTTAGTTGTGCATGTGGCCGGCACAACTCACCAAAGGCATTTTGCTGGATCTCCGGTGCAGTAGTTTCCAAAAGGTCGCAGCTTGTTCAATGCGCCCAGATCCACGTTCCCCGTGGATCGATAGTATCAATAGTACACAATCTACAAAGGTGAATACATTGCTAGGGCCCGATTCGGCTTTAGTTCACGGACCAATGTGTATTGAAGCGCAGACCTTTTTGTAGGTTAATTAAAATGTTTTTTTTTTTTAATAGTAAAAGAACTACGGGTTTGGTGACTTCCATGGATGATGGACCTGAAGAACCTGAGAAGTGATTTGTCACGAAACGCGTAGTTCTTTTACTACTACAAAAAACCTTTTAATTAAACTATAACAAAGGTCTGTGCTTCAATACACATTGTTCTGTGAGCTCAATTTCAATCAGGCCTTAGGATTGTATGCACAGCCCTAGTTTGTATACTAATTCCAACTTAGAGTTAGCGTTACTTTTTTGGAAATTGTTACCAAAATTTGATTCACGTTGACTAGAATGCAATCGCTTAGTTTGGGATCAAATTGGACACGAGCTGTTCTTTTGTTCCAATGTTGCTGTATAGATAGGAGTTCCTTTGTGTGGTCAGCAATGAATATGGGCTGGTGCGTGAAATGCGTCTGCCTACACTTTTAGGGCGACATGTATGAACAGGGCCGCACCAGAAGTCTGGCGTCTTTTCAGCCCGACATTTAGCGCAGCCCCGTTCGCTACAGTTTTAAGTCTTCTGTACGCCAATATCAGGCACATTACAGAGCGCCCGCGGCACTTTGTAATGCGGCCAATTTCAGGGGACGTGCGGGAGTCGGGGCGCACTAGAACCGTACGGAACTACACATTTATAGCTTCAGTATGGCAATTCCAGGCACATTACAGCTGGAACAGGGAGAGCACTTTCAAAGTGGTTTACCTGAGCCAGAATTGTCGTCTTAGCGCTAGAATGTGTCTGATTTATGACCCGCAGTAGAGCAGGTTCATAAATCAGGCGCATTCTGCACTATTCTTATGCGCAGAAAAATTGGCGCCTAAGCCCCAAAAATCGTACATGTCGCCCTAAGAGCTATGACGGTTGTAAAGAATATGAAATAAAGCGGCAAGTTTTATTATATTATGAAACAATTTGTGGTGCTGGGTTAAACTACTTTCTACAAGCTGTATGAATCGCTCTGCGGGTCCTTAGAGTAAATTCCACGAACCGGAACCCAGAGGTAAAAATATCCTGAGCAGGTGAGTGGGGAAACATTGGACATATGGTGAAAGGGGTACTCTAGCTCACGGGTGTCAAACACAAGGCCCGCGGCCTCGTGCTTTCCGGCCCGCCGCGATCTCCCTGACTCCGCACGGCTGTTTTACCACAGCCGCGCAGAGTCAGTCAGCAGCTGCACACTCGGTGCAGCTGCTAGTACAGGGAGAAGGCAGGAGGGATCGTTTCCCTCCTACCTTCTCCCTTTGTATGTACTGTGCTCGGTGAGCACTGTACATACATACGGCGTCGCAGGGGGCGTGACGCATCGCTTTACTCACGCCCCCTGATGTGACGCGACGCTGGGTCTCCTCGTTCGGCAGCCTCTGCCGCCAAGGAGATCCCTGGGAGCTGCGTGCGGGCGTAAGCGGCGTGACATCTCGCTGCTTACACCATACACCAGCTCCAGGACCGGGCCGGGCCGCGCTGCACTTCCACCAGGTGAGTAGTTTTTATTTTATAATCATTAGGGGGGCTATATGAGGCATCTACATGGCTACTGGGGGGGCTATGAGGCATCTACATGGCTACTGGGGGGCTATAGGGCATCTACATGGCTACTGGGGGGCTCTATGGGGCATCTGCCTGGCTACTGGGGGGCTATATGGGGCATGTGCCTGGCTTCTGGGGGGCTACATGGGGCATGTACCTGGCTACAGGGGACTATATGGGGCATCTGCCTGGCTACAGGGGACTATGTGGGACATCTGCTTGGCTACAGGGGGCTATATTGGGCATCTCCCTGGCTACAGGGGACACTGTGGGGCATCTCCCTTGCTACAGGTGGCTATGTGGGGCATCTCCCTGACTACAGGGGGCTATGTGGGGCATCTCCCTGGCTACATGGGGCTATGTGGGACATCTCCCTGGCTACACGGGGCTATGTGGGACATCTCCCTGGCTACAGGGGGCTATGTGTGGCATCTCCCGGGCTACAGGGGGCTATGTTGGGCATCTCCCTGGCTACAGGGGGCAGTTACCTGGCTAGAGGGGGCTATGTGGGGCATCTCTCTGGCTACAGGGGGCTATGTGGGGCATCTCGCTGGCTACAGGGGGCTATGTGGGGCATCTCCCTGGCTACAGGGGGCAGTTACCTGGCTACAGGGGGCTATGTGGGGCATCTCTCTGGCTACAGGGGGCTATGTGGGGCATCTCCCTGGCTACATGGGGCAACTACCTGGCTGCAGGAGGCATATTACTACCTGGCTACAGGGGGCAAAATACCTATCTACCTACATGGGCAGATATAACTTTTATCTACAGGGGGCTTTATACCCACCTATCTACATACAAGGGTCATATGTACCTATCTACCTAAAGGGGCAATATATTCTTCCTGGTTCCCCTCAAAGGGCTAATTATAATAGCAATACTGTACAAATGTAACAGTTAAGGAGAAGTTCCATTTACACAGTTCTAAAATTATGTCGGCCCTTTAAGGTACGCCGTGAGGCGGATGTGGCCCCCGGTGAAAACGAGTTTGACACCCCTGCTCTAGCTGCTTGTGTAACGGATGCTGCGTGCTTGGCTCAGTGTGGAGGATACTGAGGCTAGTTAGTCTATGGTGAGCACTGTGGCTCAGTTATGGGGGTATTATAGCTCGGTTAACGAGCAGGATGTGTTATGGGGATATTGGTTGTGATAATGGACTCGCTGTGGGATGGGAATAGTGTGGCTATTAAAGAGGACCTGTGGCTACTCCTGATATGTCTGTTGTACTGGATTCTAATATTCCCCATGGAATAAGAATTCTGGAGCATCTTTCCTTAGATCTCTATGTTGTCGGATTCCCCAATAATCCTCCTAGAAATTCCACTCAGTCAGTTGGGTGCTTCCAGTTGTGGTTGCGTCCTGCACAGTCTGACATTGTCCAATCAGCACTGACAGTCAGTGTGGGGGAGGGACATGCCCCTCTGAAAACTGGAATGGTAACACCCAGTTGGCTAATTCAATATTATATTTTTTTTATTTTTTTTTTTTACGAGAAATAACAGAGGAACAGCACAACACAAAGTTATAAGAGAAGATGCTCCAGAATTGTTATTTTACAGTGGACACAGGAATTTACTGAACAGGAAATGTCAGGAGGTGTCTCAGGTCCTATTTAAAGAAGTTTTGCCGTGAAGCAAAATCCCTTTCTGAGGCCGGTTCGTAGCTCGTTATGGGCCGACCTCAGAGAACAGGGATTTGGCTGCCCTTGCACAACTCTTGCTCATTCATGTCTATGGGAGTTTTTAGAAAAAAGAAAAAAAAATCTAAAAATTCTTCTAAAATTTAACATAAAAACATGAATATTTACCATCTACCTGTCTTGAAAAAAAAACCCATTAATCTACATAAAGAGAGGTTTAAAAAATGATCCCCCAAATGTTGTTATTAGCACAGATCAGGCCCCAATTCAGGATCAGGAAGATATAGGGGTGCCATAAGGGGAAACAGAAAACTAATGTAATAATATGGGTCAAGTCAGGCAGCTTTGGGTAGTATTTTAGGTGTTTGCTGAACTTTTTCTAAAATCTCAACAACTCCTTTAAAGGGGTTTTCTCATCTTTCTGTTTCATAGAGTCAGAAGCATTCTTTCATTTATGCATCCTGTCACTTTCTGGTCAGGCTGTGGGTAATTAGCATATGAGCTCCCTGTATTCAGACTTCTGCTAATTAGTCTAGATTAGATAAATCTCCATCTACCAGGTCCAGATATGCTTGAGAGCTAAAGTAAACAGTAGTAATTAGTGTCAGATAACACACAAGCTCTCAGGCTGCCAGCAGTTCTGTGCAGGGATCTGTGTAATGACATCACTCTCTGCTATCAGATAAAACAAACAGCAGGGAGAACAAGCAAACAGCTCGGTAACTAGAGAAACCTGTGAGCCCTCAGAAGGTGATAAAATCATTTGTAGCTCCTGAACAAAAACAAATGAACAAAGCAATATATTTGGAAAACGTCTTCAATTACCGTTCCCTACATGTTGAAAGCTAATCTTTGTAGTGAGACAACCCCTTTAAAGAACCTCGATGCTGCAGGGACCATGTCTAGACGAATTACAGTTCACACTATAGTGACCAATGCAGGTATTTTAGCCCCTGGATTAAAAATGAAATACAGCCAGAAATAAAGGTTGATGGTGTGTCTTCTACAATGTTTCCAAGCCAGCAGCTGAGGTTTTATACCTCTGTAACATTTTATCTTCCAAGTTTAACATTTCAGCCACCAGAATCTGGGGGCAGAGACAGTTGATAAATGACTCCATCGGAAAGGGTCGCTCCACCTCTGTTTCTGGCCAGCGCTTTAGAGAAGTCAGAAATGGCTTTCTGACAAGGTCACCGCACCGTAGAACTGATGCGGTCGAAAGGAGGAATGAGAAAAGGTCCTCAGGAAAGGTTGTACTCAAAAGCTTTTCATAAAATTTCCGCCTTCAAACTTTCAGATTTTCAGCTCATGGCTGCTACACTCATAAAGCAGCCACATAGGGCGACATCTATGAATTTGCATGCGGCATTTTTGTAACTTGGCTTTGACTCACCAGTCCTAAATAGATACAGAGCAGTGTAAAATACGTCAGTATGAATGAAAGTGTTATGTGCCAAACATTTTTGGAGTCCTATACTTTTAATCTGGACCTTTTCACAAATTGCCACCGCTTGTGCGAAATTTCATGGGCGCCTTCACCTCACCCTTCATTAGTACATTCTCATTTAATAGATTTTCAAACATTTTTCAATAAGCATATAACAAACACCTAACCACGAAATGAGCAAAGGCACTACAGTGTTAGTACAAAAGGCAAATCAGTGAGTGCAGTGTCGTCAAGTAGGCCCTCGGTGCTATGACCACCGACATACATGTTTACAAATCAAAGAGTCATGAATAACATCCAAAACTGGGCGGTGGGGCCTGACAGCCCCCAGCAATAGGCCCGAGCTCTGGATGTCTGCAAGTCAAAGTGGTCTCGAAGCTCCAATGATCATAACAAGTAAAAAGATGATAGGGGAGAAGGGAGGGAAAGGGAGTCCACACCGCCAGACACCTGAGGAGCACAAATCGCTTCATTGAAAGCTATACAATGGGAGAGTTTGACCCTATAAAGAAATACTCCAACCGCCACGGGCCCAGCCAACACAGCCAGCCCTCCCCACATTGGAGGAAGTGGTAGGGCCAAGGGGGCGCCTCAACCATCACCTTAAGACAGCCTGAAATTCCTGGGAGGATTGATAAAGGGTCCATGGCCTCCAAGTGTACAGGACTTTAAGTGACTCCTCAGGGCTATGGGCGATCAACTCCTCCATACATTGAGTAGAAGACACCTCCTTCACCCAGTCAGCAATGGACGGGCGAATAAATTGACGCCAACGGCGAGGGATCATCGTCTTTGCCACCTGTAATAAATGTCTAATCAGGGATTTCTTGTAGGAAGACTGCGAGAAGGGGAACATAAATAAAAGAGCCGCCTCTGGACATTCCGGAATAGAGGTCCCACAACAGTCCGAGATAGCCTGGAGGACTTTTTTCCAGAAGAGCTGCAAGACTGAGCACCCCCACCAGACATGGGATATAGACCCTGCCTCTAAATTACACCTCCAGCAGGTGTCCGGAACATTAGGGTACCATTGGTGGAGCAGGGTCGGCACCCCATACCACCTAGACAAAATTGTAAAGCTTGTTTCCTGCGCCTTGCAGGCTATCACGGCTTTATGTGTGAGAAGAAAGCACTTTCTCCATTGATCAACCGTAAAGGTCCTCTGAAGCTCTCTCTCCCAGGCCCTACAGTAATGAAGGAGGTCCTGACAAGTGGAGTAAATTAACCATTGGTAGAGCAGAGAGATCAGGTGCCTGGGGAGCGATGAGGCAACACATAGTTCCTCAAATGGAGGAGTGCTCCAAGAGAGACCTTCCTCGAGATTGTGGAAGTAAAGAAGTGCCGAAGCTGCATGTATTCAAACCTGTACCTATCAGATGGAGGGCAATCCTGGGTCAGATCGGCCAGGGGTAATAAGACACCCCTGTTATGAATCTGCACTACGAGGAGGGGGCGATATTTAGAACTCCCCAGGAAGGACCGCCCCGAGGTGCCCGGGGGGAATAGGTGATTATCTGAAATGGGGAATAGAGGGCCGGTTAAGTCTAATAAGGGAGCCGGGGCCTTAGATTTCATTATTATAGAGAGTGTGTGAGCTGTGCTGAAAGACAAAAGCCTGGGGTCACGGGTCGAGAGGCTCTGGGCCCATGGGAGGGAAATTATCGCCCAGGGAGAGACTGTTTGCGCAATGCCCACCCAGAGCTTATCCTGGGGGCCATGAACCAAGTCCAAAAACCTAGCATAAGCAGCAGCCAGGTAGTAGACCTTGCAATCGGGCAAGCCCCCCCCCCTCCGTTTTGGGTCTAGACAGCAGTACCCGTTTGAGCCTCGGGCGGCGGGAGCGCCATATAAACTTCATTAGTACATTCTAGAGTAGATACATCACACTTGTATATTTCTCAAATATATGCAAACATTTATTATGCCATTCTTTTGGTCAAACAACGCATGAAACATGCTATACAAAACATTAAAAAGTCATTTTGTTGCACGTGCGGTTAAAGTTGATCTCCTGGCAAGGAGTAACCTTCAGAATAGTGTTCATATGATTCATATAGCGCTCTGCAGCATGATCGTTCTCCAACCTATGCGCTCGTCAGCCATCACAGGTGTGTGCAGCACCGCGAGGAAGGGGCCTGAGGAAGGGGCGGAGCCCCGAAACTTCGCGGTACTGCACACACCTGTGATGGCTGACGAGCGCATAGGTTGGAGAACAATCATGCTGCAGAGCGCTATATGAATCATATGGACACTATTCTGAAGGATACTCCTTGCCAGGAGATCAACTCTAACCGCAAGTGCAACAAAATGACTTTTTAATGTTTGATATAGCTGTTTTTATGCGTTGTTTTACCAAAAGAAGGCAAATAAAAGTTTATATATTTAGAAAATAACGAGTATTTATCTACATAAATGTACCAACATTTTTTGGGGCTAAAACCCGCATTTAAATGGCAAAGGACAATTACCAGTCGGGAAATCCCAACGGTATTTGGTCTTTTAGGGGGGCGGCTTTTGTCCGCGGTTTGTGGATTCAAGTCCTCCCCGTTTGCACCCACCTGTTCATGTTCCGCCCGAAAACCGGGTGGAAGAATGAACATGATCTAAGTTTTTCATACCCATGGTGTTAAAAAAATCCGCAGAAAATCCGTGCGTGGGGGGCTGTTTACGGATTTTCTTTAACAATGTAAAAATTTGAAAACCAAAAACAATATTTTTTCAGCCCTCCAAAAAACTTAAATATGGGTGCGCGCGTTGGAAGGGAAAACAAATCACAAAAATATCAGCAGCACACAAAAAATAAAAATGTTGAAAAATTTGGACATCGGTTTTCAGAGGCCCTTTTCAATCCAAAAACCACTGTAAAAACCCGGGTGAGGAATGCCTAAATTTTAAAATTGTAAATAGAGTATTTTGCACCAAACTTTTACATGGCAGTTTCGTACTAAAATTTGCCGCATTGAAAGTGTCATCAAACGCAATTTCGGCAAGCTTTTGGCCTATCTGTTTAACATCTAAAGAAGGAATCGC
>JAODAL010077867.1:0-13119 GCA_025379985.1 Phyllomedusa bahiana
TTTTCTCTTCCTTAAAAACACGCATCATAACCCTTACAAAAAAAGCCTCTCTGGCCCCGTCCGGGCTGAACTACGACCAGTCTCTAACCTGCCCTTCATCTCAAAAACTCCTGGAACGCTTGGTCTACTCTTGCCTAATCCGCTATCTCTCTGCTAACTCTCTTCTTGACCCGCTGCAATCAGGTTTCTGCACCTTACACTCCACGGAAACTGCCTTAAAGTCTCCAATGACCTCCTAACAGCAAAATCTCAGGGTAACTACTCCTTGCTGCTTCTCTTGGATCTCTCTGCAGCATTTGACACTGTGGATCACCACCTTCTCCTCAGCATGCTCAGCACCATTGGCCTCCAGGACACCGCTCTCGCTTGGTTCTCGTCCTACCTCTCTGACCGCTCCTTCAGTGTCTCGTTTTCTGGTTCGACCTCCTCTCCTCTCCTCTTCCTGTTGGAGTTCCTCAGGGATCAGTTCTAGGTCCTCTCCTCTTTTCATTGTACACAGCCCCCATTGGACAAACCATCAGTAGATTTGGCTTCCAGTACCATCTCTATGCGGATGACACCCAATTATACACCTCCTCCTGTGACATCACTCCAGCCTTGCTACAAAACACCAGTGACTGTCTGTCCGCTGTCTCTGACATCATGTCCTCTCTCCATCTGAAACTAAACCTCACTAAGACTGAACTTCTTGTCTTTCCGCCATCTACTAACCAACCCCCCCCTGCTATTTCTGTTTCTGTATGTGGTACCACCATTTCTCCTAGGCAGCAGGCCCGCTGTCTAGGGGTTTTATTGGATTCTGATCTGACCTTCTCCCCATATATCCAATCCCTTGTCACATGCACCTCAAGAATATATCCAAAATCCGTCCATTTCTCACCGTGGAAACAACTCATACCCTCATGGTTGCTCTTATTAATTCTCGTCTCGACTACTGCAACTCCTTGCTTATCGGTCTCCCTCTCTGCAAACTCTCCCCTCTCCAATCTGTCCAGAATGCAGCAGCCAGGCTTGTCTTTCTCTCCAGCCGCTATACTGATGCCTCTACCCTGTGTCAGTCACTGCACTGGTTGCCCATCCAGTACAGGATACAGTATAAACTCAGCACTCTCACCCATAAAGCTCTCCACAGCGCTGCTCCTCCCTACATCTCCTAGTCTCTGTCTACCGCCCTACCCGTGCTCTCCGCTCTGCTGATGATATCAGACTACATTCCTCAATCATCCGAACCTCACATGCCCGTCTCCAAGATTTTGCACGTATTGCACCAGTTCTCTGGAACATGTTACCCCATGTGATCAGGCATTCACAACCCTCACAGTTTTAAGTGCGCTCTGAAAACCCATCTTCTTAGACAAGCGACCAAGATCCCTAATGGTCAACCCCCCCAAATTCTGTCACAGATTCGTCACTTCCTGCACTTTGGCACCCACAGGCACTTATCTGTATATAATAATAATAATAGTAATAATAATAATCTTTATTTCTATAGCGCCAACATATTCCGCAGCACTTTTACAAATTCAAGGGTAAAACATACATGTCATTACACATTAAAAGTACTTACAAATGAGACACAAGGTGTGAGGGCCCTGCTCGTGAGAGCTTACAATCTATTAGGGTGTATGGGTGAAACATACGGTAAGAAGTGCCAAGTTTACAATGGTCCGGCCATGTTTCATAAATAGGGGGTGGTTTACATGAAAAATGGATGAGCCTGCCCCCCAGACTGTACATCTATATACAGATAAGTGCCTGTGAGGGCCCAAAGTGGCAGGCAGTGACAGATGTGTGTGTGATAGCAGTTAGGGATCTTGGTGGGCCAGGACCGAGAAGATGTATTTTCAGGGCCCTACTTAAAACTGTGAGGGGTGTGAATGTGCCTGATCGCCCGCGGTAGCATATTCCAGAGAATTGGTGCCGCACATGTGAAATCTTGTAGGCGGACATGGGAGGTTCGGAATGATTGAGGAATGTAGTCTGATATCATCAGCAGAGCGGAAAGCAACGGGCTAGGGCGGTAGACAGAGACTAGGGAGGAGATGTAGGGAGGAGCAGCGCTGTGGAGAGCTTATGGGTGAGAGTGCTGAGTTTTATACTGTATCCTGTACTGAATAGGCACACAGTGCAGAGGCTGTACACAGGGTAGAGGCATCAGTATAGCGGCTGGAGAGAAAGACAAGCCTGGCTGCTGCATTCAGGACAGATTGGAGAGGGGAGAGTTTGCAGAGAGGGAGACCGATAAGCAAGGAGTTACAGTAGTCAAGACGAGAAAGAATAAGAGCAGTAATGAGAGTTTGAGTGGTTTCCTCAGTTAGAAATGGACGGATTTTGGAGATATTCTTGAGGTGCAGGTGACGGGAGCGGGCAAGGGATTGGATATATGGGGAGAAGGTCAGATCAGAATCCAATATAACCCCCAGACAGCGGGCCTGCTGCCTAGGAGAAATAGATGTAATGGTTGGGATGGCAGGTTCATCCACTTTTGGTGTACACTACCCCATCTTTATGTAACATGGCTGGTCCATTGTAAACTAAGCACTTGTCAGCTTTTGTTTCACCCATACACCCTAATAGATTGTAAGCTCTTGCGAGCAGGGCCCTCACACCACGTGTCTCATTTGTCAGTAGCTTTTTTATAATGTAATGTCTGGTTTGTCTGTGCTTATTCCCTCTATATTGTAAAGTGCTGCGGTATATGTTGGCGCTATATAAATAAAGATTATTATTATTATTACACTGCAACAACAACATCACCTGACAGCACCATCTAGAGGAGCTGGGGAGAACAACAACATCACCTGACAGCGGCATCTAGAGGAGCCCGGGGGAACTACAACAACATCACCTAACAGCGGCATCTAGAGGAACCTAGGGGAACAACATCACCTGACAGCACCATCTAGAGGAACCTAGGGGAACAACATCACCTGACAGTGCCATCTAGAGGAGCCCGAGGGGACAACATCACCTGACAGCGCCATCTAGAGGAGCCCGAGGGAACAACATCAACTGACAGCGTCATCTAGAGGAGCCCGGGGGAACTACAACAACAACGACAGCAGCGCCTGACAGCGCCATCTATAGGGGCCAGGGGGAACCACAACAACAACGACAGCAGCGCCTGACAGCGCCATCTAGAGGAGCCCGGGGGAACTACAACAACATCACCTGACAGCGCCATCTAGAGGAGCCCGGGGGAACTACAACATCATCAACGACGGCAGCGCCTGACAGCGTCATCTAGAGGAGCCCGGGGGAACTACAACAACATCACCTGACAGTGCCATCTAGAGGAGCCTGTGGGAATGCAACAACATCACCTGACAGCGCCATCTAGAGGAGTCCGAGGGGAACTACAACAATGTCGCCTGACAGCACCATCTAGTGGAGCCCAGGTGGAACAATATCACCTGACAGCGCCATCTAGAGGATCCCGGGGGGACTACAACAGCATCACCTGACAGCGCCACCTAGAGGATCCCGTGGGAACTACAACAACGTCACCTGACAGCGCCATCTAGAGGATCCCGGGGGAACTGCAACAACATCACCTGACAGCGCCATCTAGAGGAGCCCGAGGGAACAACAACATCACCTGACAGCGCCATCTAGTGGAGCCCAGGTGGAACAATATCACCTGACAGCGCCATCTAGAGGATCCCGGGGGGACTAAAACAGCATCACCTGACAGCGCCACACTAGAGGATCCCGGGGGAACTACAACAACATCACCTGACAGCGCCATCTAGAGGATCCCGGGGGGGGAATGCAACAACATCAACTGACAGCGCCATCTAGAGGAGTCCGAGGGAACATCACCTGACAGTGCCATCTAGAGGAGTCGGGGGAAACTACAACAACATCACCTGACAGCGCCATCTAGAGAAGCCTTGGGGAAACTACAACAACATCACCTGACAGCGCCATCTAGAGGAGCCAGGGGGAGGGGATGCAACAACATCACCTGACAGCGCCATCTAGAGGAGTCGGGGGAAACTACAACAACATCACCTGACAGCGCCCTCTAGAGGAGCCTGGGGGGGATTGCAACAACATCACCTGACAGCGCCATCTAGAGGAGCCTGGGGGGGAATGCAACAACATCACCTGACAGCGCCATCTAGAGGAGCCAGGGGGAGGGGATGCAACATCACCTGACAGCATCATCTAGAGGAGCCCGGGGGGGGGGGGGGGGAACTGCAACATCATCACCTGACAGCGCCATCTAGAGGAGCCCGGGGGGGGGGGGGGGGAATGCAACAACAACACCTGACAGCGCCATCTAGAGGAGCCTTGGGGGAACTGCAACATCATCACCTGACAGCGCCATCTAGAGAAGCCTGGGGGAACTATAACAGCATCACCTGATAGCGCCATTTAGAGGAGCATGGGGATAACTACAACATCACCTAACAGCGCCACCTAGAGGACCCTGTGGGAACTACAACAACGTCGCCTGACAGTGCCATCTAGAGGAGTCGGGGGAAACTACAACAACAACATCACCTGACAGCACCATCTAGAGGAGCCCGAGGGAACAACAACATCACCTGACAGCGCCATCTAGAGGAGTCGGGGGAAACTACAACAACATCGCCTGACAGCGCCATCTAGAGGAGTCGGGGGAAACTACAACAACATCACCTGACAGCGCCATCTAGAGAAGCCTGGGGGAACTAAAACAGCATCACCTGACAGCGCCATGTAGAGGAGCCAGGGGGAGGGGATGCAACAACATTCACCTGACAGCGCCATCTAGAGGAGTCGGGGGAAACTACAACAACATCACCTGACAGCGCCATCTAGAGGAGCCAGGGGGAGGGGATGCAACAACATCACCTGACAGCGCCATCTAGAGGAGCCCGGGGAGGTTATGCAACAACATCACCTGACAGCGCCATCTAGAGGAGCCAGGGGGAGGGGATGCAACAACATCACCTGACAGCGCCATCTAGAGGAGCCCGGGGGGGGGGGGGGGGGAACTGCAACATCATCACCTGACAGCGCCATCTAGAGGAGCCTTGGGGGAACTGCAACAACATCACCTGACAGCGCCATCTAGAGGATCCCGGGGGAACTGCAACAACATCACCTGACAGCGCCATCTAGAGAAGCCTGGGGGAACTACAACAACATCACCTGACAGCGCCATCTAGAGGAGCTGGGGAGAACAACAACATCACCTGACAGCGCCACCTAGAGGACCCCGTGGGAACTACAACAACGTCACCTGACAGCACCATCTAGAGGAGCCTTGGGGGAACTTCAACATCATCACCTGACAGCGCCATCTAGAGGAGTCGGGGGAAACTACAACAACAACATCCCCTGACAGCGCCATCTAGAGGAGTCGGGGGTAACTACTACAACATCACCTGACAGCGCCATCTAGAGGAGCCCGGGGGAACTGCAACAACATCACCTGACAGTGCCATCTAGAGGAGCCTGGAGGAACAACGACAGCAGCGTCTGACAGCGCCATCTAGTGAAGCCCGGGGAAACTACAATAACAACATCACCTGACAGCGCCATCTAGAGAAGCCCGATAGGAACAACATCACCTGACAGCGCCATCTAGAGGAGCCTTGGGGGAACTGCAACATCATCACCTGACAGCGCCATCTAGAGAAGCCTGGGGGAACTACAACAGCATCACCTGACAGCGCCATTTAGAGGAGCATGGGGATAACTACAACATCACCTAACAGCGCCACCTAGAGGACCCCGTGGGAACTACAACAACGTCACCTGACAGCGCCATCTAGAGGAGCCTTGGGGGAACTGCAACATCATCACCTGACAGCGCCATCTAGAGGAGTCGGGGGAAACTACAACAACAACATCACCTGACAGCGCCATCTAGATGAACTTGGGGGAACTGCAACAACATCACCTGACAGCGCCATCTAGAGGCGTCGGGGGAAACTACAACAACATCGCCTGACAGCGCCATCTAGAGGAGTCGGGGGAAACTACAACAACATCACTGACAGCGCTCTAGTGAACTCGGGGGAACTGACAGCTCACTGACAGCGCCATCTAGGAGGAACCAGGGGGGGGGGGATGCAACAACATCACCCGACAGTGCCATCTAGAGGAGCCCGGGGGGGAATGCAACAACATCACCTGACAGCGCCATCTAGAGGAGCTGGGGAGAACAACAACATCACCTGACAGCGGCATCTAGAGGAGCCCGGGGAAACTACAACAACAACATCACCTGACAGCACCATCTAGAGGAACCTAGGGGAACAACATCACCTGACAGTGCCATCTAGAGGAGGAACAACAACATCACCTGACAGCGCCATCTAGATGAGCCCGAGGGAACATCCCCTGACAACGCCCTCTATAGGAGCCCGGGGAACAACATCACCTGACAGCGCCATCTAGAGGAGCCCGAGGGAACATCACCTGACAGTGCCATCTAGAGGAGCCCGAGGGAACAACATCACCTGACAGCGCCATCTAGAGGAGCCCGAGGGAACAACATCACCTGACAGCGCCATCTAGAGGAGCCCGAGGGAACAACATCACCTGACAGCGCCATCTAGAGGAGCCCGAGGGAACATCACCTGACAACGTCATCTAGAGGAGCCCGAGGGAACATCACCTGACAGTGCCATCTAGAGGAGCCCGGGGAACTACAACATCATCAACGACGGCAGCAGACCTGAGCACGCGTCATTAAGGAGCCCGGGGAACTACAACAATTCCCAGCAGTGCATCTAGAGGAGCCCGGGGTGAATGTCAACACAACATCACCTGACAGCTGTGTTATTCTAGTAGGAGCTGCGGTTTGGCGGAACAACAACATCACCTGACAGCAGCATCTAGAGGATCCCGTGGGAACTACAACAACGTCACCTGACAGCGCTGTAGGGATCCCGGGGGAACTGCAACATACAATCCTGACAGCGCCATCTGAGAGCACCCGAGGAAACAACCAACATGCTGACAGCCCCATCATAGAGGAGTCGGGGGGGAAACTAAACAACATCACTGACAGCGCTCATTTGATGAACTGGCGGGAACTGAAAAAGATCACCTGACAGCGCATCTGTAGAGCAAGGGGGGGGGAGGGGATGCAACAACATCACCTGACAGCGCATATAGAGGAGCCACGTGGGGGGGGGGGACTGCAACATTCGTACCTGAACGTGCGCCTTCTAGATAAGCCCGATAGGAACAACTCACCTGACAGCGCCATCTGAGGAGCCTGGGACTACAACAGCAGCAATCACTGACAGCGCCCATTTATGAGGAGCATGGGAGTACTACAATCACCTACAGCGCCACCTAGAGGAACCCGTGGGAAACTACAACATCGTCACTTAAATGCCATCTAAAGGAGCCTGGGGAACTTCAAACTCACACCCTGATCAGCGCCATCTAGAGGAGTGGGATGAACACTACAACAACATCCATTCACCTGACAGCGCCATCTAGGATGAACTCGGGGGAAACTGCAACAACATCACCTGGGCTGCGCCATCTAGGGAGCTAGAGGAACAACGACAGCAGCGTCGACAGCGCCATTAGTGAAACCCCGGGGGGTCAATAAAACATCATTGACCCGCGGGCCCTTAGAGGAGCTGGGGAGGAACAACAAAACACCTGACGCGCCAAAACTAGGAAGCCTGGGGGAACTCAACAGCATCACCGACCCGCCCATTTGAGGAGCATGGGGATAACTAAACATCACCCAACACGGGCCCCCTAGAGGGCCCCCGGGAACACAAAAGTCGGACAGCGCCACTAAGGGGCCTTTGGGGGAATGAAAATAACACCTGACAGGCCCTCTAGAGGGGGTGGGGGAAACTACAACAACAACATCCCCTGACAGCGCCTTTTAGAGAACTTGGGGAAATCAACAACATCACCTGACGGCCTTTCTGAGGAGCCCGGAGGGAAAAACGACAGCGGTCTGACGCGCCATCTAGTGAAGCCCGGGGGAAAAACAAAAAAACATCACCCGACAAAGGGCCCTCTAGGATGAACTTGGGGGGAAATGCAACAACACAAATGACACGCCACTAGAGGGTCGGGGGAAACTACAACAAAAATCGCCTGAACAGCGCCATTAGAGGGGTCGGGGGGAAAATACAACAACATACCTGAAAAGGCCCCTCAGGGAGCCGAGGGGGGGGGGGGGGGGAGAAATCACACCTGACCCGCGCCCCTAGGAGTGGGAGAACAACACATCACGGGCAGCGGCATTTGAGGGCCCGGGGGAAAATACAACAAAAATCCCTCAGCACCATTAAGAGGAACCTAGGGGAAAAAACATCACCTCAGTGCCACTAAGGGGTGGGGGGGAAAAAAAACATCACCTGACAGCCATTAGGGACCGAGGGAACATCCCTGACAAGCCACAGAGGAGCCCGAGGGAACAACTCACCTGACAGCGCCATTAGGGAGCCCGGGAACAAAATCACCGACAGCGCCCCCTTTGAGGAGCCGAGGGAACATCACCTGAAACCCATTAGAGGACCCGAGGGGAACTCACCCGCAGTGCCATCTGAGGAGCCCGGGGAAAAACCCCATCAACGACGGCAAGCGCCGACAGCGTATTAGAGGGGCCCGGGGGGACTAAACAACTCAACCCGACAGTGCCCTCTAGAGGGACCCGGGGGAAGCAAAAAAAAATCACCTGACAGCGCCATCTAGAGAAATGGGGGGAGAACAACAACACCCTGACAGCGCCATTAAGGAGTGGGGGGAACAACAACATCACCAAAAGCGGCATCTAGGGGGATGTGGGGGCACAACAACGCACCTGACAGCGCCCTCTAGAGGGTCCCGGGGGAACTGCAAAACATCACCTGAAAGCGCCCTAAGGAGCCCGAGGGGGAAAAACAAACACTGACAGGCCATCTAGAAGGAGTCAGGGAAAATACAACAACAGCCGCAGCCCCCCTTTGAGGAGCGGGGGAAATACAACAAATCACCTGACAGCCCACTAGTGAACTCGGGGGAAAATGCAAAAGCTCCCCTACAGCGCCAATAAAGGAGCCGGGGGGGTGCAACAACATACCCGAAGCGCCATCTAGAGGAGCCGGGGTGGGGTGGGGGGGCCCCAACACATCACCTACAGCGCCATCTAGAGAACCCGATAGGAACAACATCACCCGACAGCGCCCTTAGAGGGGCTTTGGGGGAACTCAACATCTACCTGAACGCCCAAACTAGAGAAGCCTGGGGGGGAACTACAACAGCATCACCACAGCGCCTTTAAGGGGCATGGGGGTAATACAACACAACTAACAGCCCCCATAGAGGACCGTGGGAAAAACAAAACGTCACCTGACAGCACCATTAGAGGAGCCTTGGGGGGGAATTCACATCCCTCCCGACAGCGCCCTCTAAGGAGTCGGGGGAAACTACAACAACAACACACCTAAAAGCGCCACTAGATGAACTTGGGGGAAAAATGAACCAAAACACCTGACAGTGCCTCTAGAGGGGGCCCGGGGGAAATGCAAAAAACATCAAACCCGACAGTGCCCTTGAGGAGCCTGGAGGAAAACGACACAGGTCTGACAGCGCCATCTAGTGAACCGGGGAAACTAAATAACAACTCACCTGACCCCCGCCATTAGAGGGCTGGGGAACAACAAAACACCTGACAGGGGGCATCTAGAGGAGCGGGGAGAACAATAACTCATGACGCGGGATTAAAGGAGCCCCCGGGAAACTACAAAACAACAACAACACCGACAGACATCTAGGGAACCTAGGGGAACAACATCCCCTGCAGGCCATTAGAGGGCCCGAGGGAAAACATCACCTGCGCGCCATCTAGAGGAGCCGAGGGGAAATCACCTGACGTGCCATCTTGAGGAGCCCCCAGGGAAAAATCACCCACGGCCATCTAGAGGACCCCCGGGAAAAAAAACAACTCCCCTGACAGTGCCTCTAGGGAGCCCGAGGGGAACAAGAACACACCTGACAGACCTTGAGGAGCCCGGGAACAATTCACTGCAGCGCCATTAGAGGAGCCCGAGGGAAAAAAAACATCACCTGACAGCGCCTCTAGAGGAGGGGGAACAACTTTCCCCGACAGCGCCATCTAGGGGGGCCCGTTAGGAACAAAATCACCTGACAGTGCCATCTAAAGGGAAACCCTAGTTTTCTACAACAACACCCCTTTCCAGACCGGGTCATTAAACCCCCCATTGCCCACCAGGTTAGGGCCCTTTGGGTTTTTTTGTTTGTTTTTGAAGGTGAATTTTTTTTTCCAGGGTCATCAGTTTTTTTAAATTTTTGGTTGTTTTTGGCTGATTTTTTCAAAATTGTTTTTAAATTGCAGTAAAGGCGCGGGGATCGGCGTTTCTACATAGTGTACAGCATATGGCTATAGGCTCCCTGGACCCCAAAAAAACCCCCACAGACACCCTGTAGGGCGTTTTGATGGGCCCCATATGAGGAATACACCAACAAGTTTTGGGTATGGGGCCATCTGGCAGAGCACCCACTAAACCCATATAGGGCGTACACTCGTCCACCATAGAAAGCTGCAGTGGGGGCGCTAAATGGCTTTTAGATTTATGTCAAGGAAGCTGGATGGTTGTAGAATAAAACGTTTGGCAACTTTCTAATAGACTTTGTGTTATAATTCCTCCGCTTGCTGTCAGTGAACGTTAACATTGACTCGCAATAGTATAAGAACAACATGGGTTGTTTCACACGGCTGATTATACGTGCAGATCTTGGATGTGGATCTGCCACTGATTTCCGCCTCCATGTGCAGTGTGAGGATCCGGCGCTGCATTTGCCTCAGGAATTGACGTTCTTTTTCAGCTCAGAAAATCAGCGTTGTCTGCTCAGGTTGTCCATTATGATCAACACAAAGCGAATCGCAGTGCGACTGTCTCTCCTGATATGGAAGCCGGAGACAAAATGGCGGACCCGGCGCACGTGAGATCCCGATAAAAGCCAAGGATGCTGGCTACATTTTAAAAGTGTCTTTTATTTCTAAAAAGTGCAGGGGTGGTCTGCCCTCGCACCATTAACCCCTTAACTCCCAGGCCTGAAAAGTAGTTAATGACCAGAACGTTTTTTTTTAGTTTTTGCCTCCTTGCGTTTCAACAGTTGTAACTTTTTTATTTTTTCGATAACGCAGTTGTATGAGGTCTCTTTTTTTTTTTTTTTTTTTTTTTTTTTTTTTTTTTTTTTTTTTTTTTTTTTTTTTTCCCCCATTCGAGGCAAGGGACTTTTTGGGAATAGTTTATGGACTTTAAAAAAGACAGAATTTTATTTTAAATTTTTTTGGGTTTTTTCCATTATTTAACATATAGCCCCTTTAAGGTTAACTTGTTAGATGAATTCTACAGGTTATTACGGTCGTGTGGATACCAAATATGGTAGTTTTTTTTTGTGTGTAATTTATGCACAATTATTTTTTATTAAATATTTTTTTTATTTTATTTTTTTAAATTTTTTATTCTTTTTTTTTACACTTTTTATGTTTTGTTTTTTTTTACTTTTTTTTTTTTAAACCCCCTGAAGGGGAACTGTTTTACATTTTTTTTTTTTTTTACACTTAGTAATGTATTAGCATATTCATATATGCTAATTAATTATAATCTGTGTCAGTGACACAGGCAGTGATTAGGACAGCACACAGTCTGCCCTGATCACTGGCTTGTTACACAGACAGCACTGGGGCCACTCTAGGTCCGCAGGGCTGACTGTGCAGCCGTTCCCCGGCTCTGTTCGGTCACCGGGTGTTCCGATCAAACCCCACAGACAGGGAAACCCTTTGATTGGCTGCGGTAAAGGGAATCAAAGGTTTAAAGCACCGGTTGGAGGTTTCCTCCGCAACCCCGGTGCTCCAGGGCATGCTCTGGATCGGGGGTGTGTAGTACCGTTTGTAGTACCGCCCCGATCCCAGCGGCGCAAACCCCGAAGTCTACAGCGACGGCATAAGACATCGCTGTAGACGAACGACCTGCACCAGCTGCCTTCAAAAGTCGGTGAGAGGTCGTTAAGGGGTTAAAAACATAGACTAAAATAAACCAACGCGTTTCACGCTGTTACACCAGCGCTTTTTCAAGGGTACCCTTGAAAAAGCGCTGGTGTACAGCGAGAAAGCGTTGGGTTATTTTAGTCTATGTTTTTAATGGAGTGAGGGCAGACCACCCCTGCACTTTTTAGAAATAAAAGACACTTTTGAAATTTAGCCAGCATCTTTGGCTTTTATCGGGATTTCACGTGCGCCGGGTCCGCCATTTTTTCTCCTGCTTCCACATTGATTTTCGGCTCTCACCCCCGGGGCCGAAATGACCGAACAGCGGCCGCCGTAATAAGGGCTTTTGGTACCACAAGCCCTGTAACGCTTATGAGTTGTTCCTCCCATACTAGGAGCGCAACCTCCAGAGGTGAGCACACCTACATCTATCTACACCTTCTTTCTTTTTCAAAACAAACTTCACGATTGTGCGCCCCTTTGTGTGTTTTTTCTATGTTATCTGTCTCTCCTGATACATTGTTGCACTGCAACTGTCTCTCCTGATACATTGTCACAGTGCGACCGTCCCTCCTGATACATTGTAGCAGAGTGTCTGTCTCTCCTGATACATTGTAGCAGAGTGCCTGTCTCTCCTGATACATTGTAGCATGGTCCTGTCTCCCTCCCCCGAAAAATTGTAGCAGAGTGCCTGTCTCTCCTGATACATTGTTGCAGTGCGGTCAGCTCTCCTGATACATTGTAGCAGTGCCGCTGGCTCTCCTGATACATTGTAGCAGAGTGCCTGTCTCTCCTGATACATTGTAGCAGTGCGACTGTCTCTCCTGATACATTGTTGCTGTGCAGCTGGTTCTCCTGATACATTGTCGCAGTGCGGCCGCCTCTCCTGATACATTGTAGCAGAGTGCCTGTCTCTCCTGATACATTGTAGCAGAGTGCCTGTCTCTCCTGATACATTGTTGCAGTGCGGTCGTTCCTGAACATTTGTGCTGTGCCTGGCTCCCGAAAATTTTGCAGATTCGTTTTGCATTGTATGGACTTTTGTTTGGGTGCAGTGTCCCCTTTTATAATTGTCCCCAGGGAATTCCCCCCTTTTCAGTGCAAATGGGCCTGACAAAGGGAAGGCCGTTTCCCAACATGCAGGC
>JAODAL010077868.1:0-13118 GCA_025379985.1 Phyllomedusa bahiana
CCTACGGGGGGCCTTAAAATTTATTTATTATAACTACGGGGGCTATAATTTTTTACCTACTGGGGGCAATATTTATTTATTATCACTACAGGGGGGGCTATAAAAAAAAAAATAAAAAAAACAAAAAATAAAAATAAAAAAATTATTTATTATCACTACGGGGGGGCTATAATTACCCAAAACGGGGGGGCTATGATTTTTTAAAAAAAAAGGGGGCTTATAATATTTATTAGACACAGGGGGGGCTAAAATTTATTTATTATCACACAGGGGGGTATATTATTTATCCTAAGGGGGGTAAAATTTATTTTTATCACTCAGGGGAGAAAATTTAAATTTACCCCACAGGGGGGCTATAATTATTTATTACATTACAGGGGGGGGGCTATAATTTTTATTTCACAAAGGGGGGGGCTTATAATTTTTTATTATACTAGGGGGGGGCTATAATTTTTTTTTATCACAACAGGGGGGCATGATTTTATAACTACGGGGGCTTTAATTATTTTTTTCACACGGGGGGGCTATAATTATTTTTTGCCCTAAGGGGCTATAATTTTTATCCCTACGGGGGGGTTTAAAATTTATTTATTATCACTCAGGGAGCATAATTTTTATTTTCCCCTAAGGGGGGCTATAATTATTTATTACATAAGGGGAGCTAAATTTATTTATTATCAAACGGGGGGCTTTTTTTATTTATCCATACAGAGGGGGTATAATTATTTATTATCACTACAGGGGAGCTATAATTATTATCACTACAGGGGAGCTATAATTATTAGCACTACAGGGGGCTATAATTATTAGCACTACAGGGAGCTTATCATTATTTATTATTACTGCCGGGGCATATATTTATTTATCTTTACTACAGGGGGGCATATATAAATCTAGCATTACTACAGGGGCATATATTTATCATTACTACAGGGGGCATATATACTTATCTCTAATGACTACAGGGGGCATATATATATATATATATAAATATATATATTAAATTTAATATTATATAATTATAATAAAAAATGATAAAACGTCTGCAGTTATAGAATACTGATTACCCCATACTACACCCCTAAATGACACCGTATACACTCTATTGTGGGGGGTTTTCTGTGTGTGTGATTCTAAACCTCCAACCCCTTGCTTAACCCCGCCCCCGATAACCCCACCCCCCAAAACCCTGCCCCCACCGGGCCGTGGAAAAATTGTCGTGCATCAAACCGGTCCCTGGTTTAAAAAAAGGTTGGGGACCGCTGTTTTACCCCATTCACATTTCACACTAAATAACCTGTTGGATTAATTCTACAGGTTATTATGGTTGTGTAGATACCTAATATGTGTAGGTTTTGGTTTTTGTGTAATATAGGCACAATTACTTTCTGATAAATATTTATTTTTATTTTATTACTTATTTTATTTATTTTTTCTATACTTTTTAATGGTTTTTACATTTTTAAAGAAATTTTTTACACTTAGTTAAGTATTAGCATATTCATTTATGTTAATACTTTACTTTGTGTCAGTATGCTATACAGACAGCCCTGGGGCTACTCAATGGCCCCAAAGCTGACTGTACAGATATTCCCCGGGCTCCATCAAGTCTCCGGGAGTCCCTATCACCCAGTGGAGCAGGGAAATGTACTTTGTTTATAACGCTGTCACAGACCATGGCAATCAAAGAGATAAGCATCAGGGAGCCGAGGTTTCCCCCACTTCCCGGCGCTTACAGAGACTGCTCAAGGAACAGAGCTGTTAAATTAGATGGGTAGGTCGCTAAATTGCTAAAATCATTTAAAAACACTTAAAATACAGGCATAGGATAGCATAACTACACAAATAAGGGGGAGAGAAATATGATCATTACTAAAATGGGGGTTTAAGATAGATAAACAATTATAAAGAGGACAAAGTAAGACAAATCAATAATTACAGAATAAAGGAGCATGTGCAATGTATATTAGTGCATCATTGTGTTAATCCATGCAAAAAAAAATATACCAGATATACTTAAGTATAAGCCGACCCGAGTATAAGCCAAGGCACCTACTTTTGCCACAAAAAACTGGGAAAACTTATTGACTCGAGTATAAGCCTAGGGTGGAAAATGCAGCGGCTACTGGTGAATTTCAAAAATAAAAATGGATACCAATAAAATTACATAGGCAGTATAATGTCCCTCATAGGCAGGTTATAAGCAGTTTAATGTCCCCCATATGCAAGTATAGGCAGTTTAGTGTCCCCCATAGGCAAGTATAGGCAGTTTAATGTCCCGTATAGGCAGTTTAGTGTCCCCCATAGGCAGGTATAGGCAGTTTAATGTCCCACATAGGCAGTTTAATGTCTCCCATAGGCAGTTATAGGTAGTTTAACGTGCCCCATAGGCAAGTATAGGCAGTTTAATGTCCCCCACAGCAAGTTTAATATCCCCCCATAGTCAGGTATAGCCAGGTATATGTCCCCCATAGTCAGGTATAGCCAGGTATATGTCCCCGTAGTCAGGTATAGCCAGGTATATGTCCCTCACAGTAAGCTATAGCCAGGTATATGTCCCCCAGTCAGGTATAGCCAGTTATATGACGCCCATAGTCAGGTATAGCCAGTTATATGACCCCCATAGTCAGGTATAGCCAGGTATATGTCCCCCATAGTCAGGTATATGTCCCCCATAGTCAGGTATAGCCAGTTATATGTCCGCCATAGTCAGGTATAGCCAGGTATATGTCCCCTATAATCAGGTATAGCTAGGTATATGTCCCCCAGTCAGGTATAGCCAGGTAAATGTCCCACAATAGACAGGGCTTGTTTAAAAAAAACAAAAAAAACAAGTACTTACCATTCTCCGCTGCTCCAAGGCTCTCCCTGCGCTCCGTCTTCTGGCACAGGTGGCATGATGTCATCAGGCCGCGCAGGCAGCGTGATGACACGCGCTTCCTGTACCGGAGACTATGGAGTTCTATTGTGGAGCAGGGAGCACTTGCTGTCTGCTCCGCCATAGAGTATTCGGCTGTATACAGTCGCATACAGCCCAAGTGATCACCGCCGGTGCCCGGGCCACCGGTGCCCGGGCCACGGCAGTGCCCGGACGCCAATGGGTGACCAGAGAGCTGTATGCACTCCCAGGAGTCGCATAAAGCTGCAAAGATTGCCGACGGTGCCCGGGCCACAGCAGCGCCCGGACGCTGTCAGCCGATTCGGGATTCAGCTGTTTGCGACTCCCAGAGGAGTCGCAGACAGCTGAGTGTCCCTGCCGGTGCTTGGGCCATCGTAGCACCCGAGCGCTGACAATGACTCGAGTATAAGCCGAGAGAGGGTTTTTCAGCTCATTTTTTGGGCTGAAAAACTCGGCTTATACTCCAGTAGATATGGTATATAAGTAGCATAATGAAGCAAAAATAATAAATCCCAACCCATAATAATAACACTTTTTAGGCTTTACTTGGTATTATTATGTGTTGGTATCTAATATTCCTGAAATTCTTCACACAACAAAAATCCTTAGTCATTAAATAGAGCTCTTAGCATTAAAGGGATTTTTTTTAGCAGCCCCCCACCTCCAACCAAAAAAAAAAAATCTAATTGCTTGCCAAAGTCTTCAATTTTCTCCCTGTACCGATACTGGGCCCATGTGTGCTTTCCAAGTATTAAATGTAGTCTTCCTTCTTTAGCGCTGGGCATCAGCATTGCCTCTATGAAAGCACTTTGTCCTCTAAGTCTACAATTCCCAAGATCCTTTGCTGTACTTTGTCCATTTTTCTCCGTCCCAATTTTAGTCTGTGTGCCCCATTTCCTCCACCATATTAGAAACCTTTGGATTTAGGACCATAGAGATGTGGCTTCAAATATTGCTCAGAAAAATGCTATACCCCTTTAGTCACCTGATCTCCTGGACTCAACACAGAGCCGTTATCCTGTTTGTCAAGGCACGTAAAGCTAATGGGCTGATGAAGAACTGCATAAAGCCCACAGAAAATATAATGAAAGTACATTGCTCAAGTGCCTAACTTCAGAAGAGATATCATTTGGAAAATCATGTTTTTTGGGTTTTTTTTTTTTTTTTTTTTAAAAACCCACTGTTATGTTATGCCATCTGATGTGCGGATGGTAATTTCTAATGAAGTATATAGCTAACTTGAAATAAGAACAAGAGCATTATATATATTTCAAAGAGTTAAAAGGGATGACAAGTTTTCTTGGAAGATTGCACGAGAAGCGATGAGTAAAATAATCTACCTTGGACTTTTCATCATCATCAAATATAGCATTTGTTGCTCGAGGTGGGGGAGGGGGAATCATGGCTTCTGCTGGCAGTTTTGGGTCTTCTTTTACAATCCCTATAAAAGTGTGAAATTTAATGAAAGGAATGATGCAGTTAGATTTCCTCTAAATAATTACTAGTTTATTTTTCACTCAGTCACCCAAGAAACTCACCTTGCTTCTTCAACATCTGGTAGGCCTCGAGTATTTTTACTTCATTGGGAAGTCCAAGAGTCCAGCTGTACAAAAGCTCCAAAATCTTTAACTTCACTTTTTCTGGGGAGCGGGTGCCGAGGTACTAAAAAAAAAAAAAAGGAGACACAATTGTGTGAATTTTGTGAAACTCAGTTGGTACTGACAGCAATCACTTCAAATAGTCTCCAGCAGTTTAAACCAGTTCTTTGAAGTGTACCTCCGATTATAAAACTTTTCTTAAATCAAAAGTCTATTCACACATTAAAAAAAACTTTGTAAAACATCTTAATGGAAAAAAATGTCTCTTTCTCCTCTTATCAGCCGCCTTTTCTTTCTCGTACCACCTCTCCGCCTGCATTTTTATCTAAGTGTCTACAAATCATTAAAAGAAAGCAGATAGGAGACAGACTTCATATTCACTGAGAAATAAGGCTATTGCTCCCCATGGAAGTCTATGGAGAGGGGTAACAGAAAGTGAAAGTAGGAGACACACACAATCAGCAGCATGGAGGACATATGAAAGCAATAGAGAGCAGTGCATGCCAAGTGTTGCTAAAAATGGTGTCCTGACAATTATCTTTATCATTGCAAGTATATAGTGCAAACAATCAATTTGTTATAGATAAAAGGATGGTTTTATTTTGCGGAGATGACAAAAGGTGGGAACCAAGTTTTCCTGTAGAAAATGTGTAAAATGTATGGGTGTAAATGGCCAACTCAGACTGACTGTGTGTATGTGTCCATACATACAATAAGCCAGCAACTATCTACAAAAAAGCAGCCCTTCTGTGTGTCCCCTAAGATCATGTCCCCATGGCAGGTTTTTCAGCCGCTTTTCGGACTTGAAAGCCGTTTGTAAACTGGCTGTCAAACTTTATCACGGACCTCTATGGAAAATCCGTGCAGCGGTCTCCACGTGGATTTTCCCACGGCCATTTTTTTAGACCGCCGGCGGATTTCATTCTTCCGTCCGGTTTTCGGGTGGAACATGAACGCGTCATTGGGACGGGGGACAAGCGAATCCGCAAACTGCAGAGAAAAGCCAACCCCCTGCGGCTGTGTACACATCTCCAAATCAGAGCAAATACATTGAAAATGTTCTATTTTTTTCGGGCCGCCGGCGGTCTGAAAAACCACCGGGCAGAAAACCCGTGCAGTGGGGACTGCTGCACGGGTTTTACATAGCGGCCCGTGTTAAAAGTTTTCACCCGGATTGCAAAACCAAAAACCGGGTGAAAACCTGTGCCGTGGGGACAAGGCCTAAGGGTGCGTTTACACGGCAAAGGACAAAAACAGCTCTGTTTTGACCTCAGTAAACCGTTTTTTTTTACTGTTTTTGATACAAAAACTGGTCGGTTTTCGGCGGTTTTGGGTTTTTTTAACTGTTTTGGTCAATGATTTTGCCCAGGTTTTCCCAGCGGTTTTTAGACTGTTTTAACAATGATGCACAAAGGTCAACTTTTTCACTTTCACTTTAAGAACATGTGCATGTTAACTGCATAAAAATGTGGTTAGTTTAGGCTAAAAGAGGATTTATAGACTCTCGTTCACACTGAAGTGCTTTGCAGGACCTTCCTGTGTTAAAAAAGTGCAAAATAACCTGCATAAACACACCCACTATAGGTGCAATCATTCTTCCCCTTTTTTTTTTTTTTTTTTTTGCAAAAACCACTCACTCACTTTCTGAGCGGTTTACATTGACTCCAATGTTAATTTTCAGTCTGGAAACTGAAACAGTTTTTTGGACCGCTGGCGGTGTGAAAAACCTCCCGGCGGAAAAACAGTTCAGTGGAGTCTGCTGAAATGTTTTTCTATTGAAGTCTATGCGGGAGTGGTAACAAGGAGAGAGAATTGCTCGCCATAGGTGGCATGTGGATTTGGGCAAAGGGAAGTGATTTCTCAGAACAAATTCATAGGCTCACTCCACAAACGTGATCCAGGACGTTTTTGTTGATAACTTTTTTCCCATTAACTCCAGCATTTTGCATATTTGCAATTTATTAAAGTTTTTTGTGTTCTAAAGTTGTAGCCAATAAATATATTTTACACTGACAAACAAAAGGGTAACAATGTTTTGCGTAGTACAAAGTGGAGACCAGCGGAATAAAGTGCAAAAGCAATGTGCTGCATTTACTGCGACATATACAAAGGGGGTACACTAATGCCAATGCGTTTCGGGCAAATGCAAGCCCTTGATCATGGTAACAACTTATCACAAACCGTGCTCGTTTAAATAGTGTTCATGGAATGTTTGTAATGGGAGGTCCTAAAGACTCCTCCCTTCTCACGTCATACCTTTCTGCTAAAAACGTATATATATAGCAAACGTACATACTATCCTATACTTACTATTTTTACTCCTGAACATTGGTATTTCTTATTAAATATAGGCCAGGTCGTTCCTGTAATTCATGCCTTGGGGCGCTCTCGTTCCCGAAATGTTTTGAACTTGTGACTTTCAGGCTCCACATCTCACCATCCACTACAGCTTTGAACCAAAGGCTACCATTTTTTTTTATAGACAATCATCATAACTTTGACCTGCAACTATTTAGCATATGCTTAGTTCTGCAGATTCTTGTCATGTAACTGCATTGTTACTGTTTTGCTCCTGGTGGTGGAATAGTCTTTATGTTACAAATTACAGCCTGTTCTCACATTCCCTAATAGCTCAGTGTGATTAGGCTGATTCCCAAGCAAAAGGTCACTGGTTCGAGCAGCCATGAAGAAGATTTCCCAAGAAAAGAGAAGCGGCATCATCCAGCTCATCGATAGCGTCTCTTAGCCAAGAAAATTGTCGAACTGCATCATGTGAGGGCCTGACAGCTGAAAGAATATGAAATGAAGTCCATCCATTCATTCCAAAGCCAAAAGGTGACATCCAGGGGAAATATCAGAGTCAACAAGTTGGCTCATCACAAGGTCTATCAGTTCTGATGCTAAGACACAGCAGTGGAGGCGGCTCGTATGCATCGTAAAAGTGAGATCACAGACGTCCATGCAAGCACCGTGCAACACGCATTACACAGGTCTGGAATGGTGAGCCGAAAAAGGTGAAGAAGCCCTCGACTTCAATCTCATAATAGGAAGTGTCAGCGCGAGTTTGCAAAAAAGTATGAAAAGTAGAAGATTGGAAACAGGTGATTTTGAGCGATGAGACTAAAATCAATAGACCGGACTCTGATGGGGGCAAATGGGTTTGGAAGACGGATCGAGAAATTGAAGTAAATGTCAAGTTTGGTGGAGGAAGCCCGATTATATGGTAACGTTTCATAGGCAAAGACGCTGGATACTTGACCGGGATCGATGGTGGTTTCAATGCTGAGCTATATGCGAGTGTCCTACAAGATGAGTTACTTTGTGCATTAGAGTACTATTGGTATAAAAAGGACGACATAGCGTTCCAGCAGGACAACAACCTGAAGCAGACGTCAAGGTTGGAGAAGGAATGATTATTGTATCATATGGGTGATTAAAAGACTGAAGTTACCATTTTACTACAGTAAAGTATAACTTAAACACGAATCATGTATGAAGGAGTCAGAGTTAAGGATACACAGCCCTGATTCTAAGAAAAGCAATCATGGAGAGTGGATGATTATATGACACTGATATGCAGTTACGATTCTCCAATCTGCTGTGGCTAAGGAGAGAATGCTGGACCTTTTGTGTGGTGCTGTCAAATGAAATATAAAGAGAAGACGCAGGAAGCAAACAATCACATTATCACACTCATTTATGTCATAAAAGACTGAGGGAGATGGCAATCATTTCATCAAAAGTCAATGTATATGGAAAATCTGGACACTTTCCTCATTCTATCAACAGAAATCAGACTTTGAAATGGTGAAGTCATTTTTCAGGCTTATAATGCATCGTGCCATAGATCAAAGAGCGTAAAAGCTTTTCTTTAAAAATGGTATATCATATCAATGACATGACTAGCAAACATGTCTGATCGGAATAAGAAATTGATCTATAACAAAGCTCCATTCTACAAAGCTAATTTGTCAGTCCCTATTCCAGAAAGCTGTAAGCAGCTTGGCATGCTACACTGTTAATAATTAGTAAAGTCAATGCCTCAAAGAATTCAGGACGTCATAAAAGCAGGAGAAGGAGCAACCAGGTTCTAATTGGGACTTTTTGGTGATGTTTCCATATTTTCTTCTCTACTAGAAAAACGTATGCCATTAATTTGTGTGATGTTCTATGAAGCCAGAATGTTTAACTATTAACCCCTTCCCATAACTGGGCGTCATGATGTTGGAAAGGGAGTATGGAGTGGGCTCATTTGCTTGAGCCACAATAAAGGCCCCAGACCTTCTTAACACCGCTATTATGCCCTGCCTGTATCTCCATGTCCGTAAAAATCCGTTCTATTCAAATATAACACTACTTATTCCGTACGATGAACTCCATAAAAAAAAAAAAAAAAAAATACCCAATGCTAAAAATGCACCTTTTAGTTGCTTCACCTTCAAAAACAATTGGAATATAAAGTGAATATAAAGTGAATATACAGTAAAAAAGCGCATATATTCAATAAAAACTACACTTCAGCCCCCAGAAAAATAAGCCCTAACACAGGTCCACAGAGGAAAAATAAAAAAGTTATTGGTCACAGAAAATGTTGATTTTTTTTTTATTTTTTTTTTTAAAGTAGCAGCAAATAACGAAAACTATATAAATTTGGTACTGTCGCAATCATACTTACCCACAGATTAAAGATAACATGGTCACTTATATCGTACAGTGAACTCCATTAACTCCTTACCGCCGGAGCCAGTTTTGGCCTCTCTGGCAGAGCCCTATTTTTGAAATCTGTCATGTGTCACTTTATGTGAGAATAACTTTTTTTACACTTTAACCTATCCATGTATTCAAGATTGTTTTCCTTGTGACACATTGTGCTTTAAGATAATAAGAATTTTGGTTTCCAAAAAATGCTTGTTTATTTGTGAAAAATATCAAAGAATTGAAAAATTGAAAAATTTACCAAATTTTAAACTTCAAAAATGTCTGTGTGAAAACAGATAGTTATTCCCTCAAAATAGTTTTTAACTAGCATCTACCATATGGCTTATTTGGGCACATTTTTTTAAATTTTTTTTTTTTTTACGACTTTAGGGGGTTTAAAAATTTTGTATAATTTTCCATTTTCAAAAAAATTTGAAAATATACATTTTTTTGGGGGCCCAGTCCGTTCTAAATACTTTGATTGCCCCTGTATATTGATACCCCAAAAATGACCCCACCTAGAAACTTACCCCTTTTAAAGTATTAAAAAACCCATTTAAAAGTTTTTAAACCCTTTGGGTTTTTTTCAAGGGAATTAAAGAAATGGAATGAAATTTCAAAATTTTTTTTTTTTGCAGTTTTTAAATTTTTTATCATTATCCCAAAATACGGTAAATGTTCGGGGAAATGCAAAATTAAATTGAATTTCCCAGTTTGCCTTTTTCAGAGATATCCCATATGGGGCCCCTTTGCATTATTTTACTAAACCACAAGCCCCAGAATAGGAGGAGCACCTACGGACTCTGGGTTCTTTTTTTCATTACGTTTTTTTTTGGGGGCTTTTTCAGTTTCGGACACCCAAAGGTGCAAAATTTAATAAACTCCCCTAAAAAGCCCCATTTTGAAACCCAACCCCCAAAAATTTTTTCCAAAAGGGGGACTTTTCCCCCCTTAAAAAAATTTTTTAAACTTGGAAATGAAAAAAATTTTTTTTCTAATTTTACAAGGCATCCTGGGAAAAAAGCCCCCAAAATTTTTACGCAATTTCTTCCCGTTCGCAAAACTAATGTGGGTTAAATGCTGTTGGGCCATGGCAGGGGTACAAGGAGGAGCCTATTTGGGTTTGGAACGCAGATTTTGGTGGGGCCTGTCGCACCGCAAAACCCCCCCCAAAACCAGAACAGGTGACCCTTCCAGAAGTCACCCCATTTTGGGTTCAGCAGCCTCATAGTTTCTCTAGGGGTTTTTATTTTGGGATTTTGGGGGCACAGGTGTTTTTAAATTTTTTTTTTTTTTTTCATTGGGGTATGAAAAAGGGGGAAAAACCAATTTCCCCCTTGTTTTTTGGGGTTCAATTTTACAGCTTTCGCCGTGCATATAAAAGAAGGGTATCTTTACATGGGGGTCGTACAATTGCAAGATAAGATTTTTTTTTTAGTTTTTTTTTTTGTTTTATCTTTTTTCACAATAGAAAAAAAGGGCTATAAAAAATTGCGTTTTTATGTTGTCCCTTTCTAAAAGCCCTAAGTTTTTTAGTTTCCCGTTCGGACTGATTATGGGGTTGTTTTTGTGGGATGATTGATGTTTTTATTTTACCCTATGGGGGGCATAGCCGCTTTTACACTTTTTTATTAAGGTTTTTGTGAGGCTTTTGAACAAAATACAGCTTCCGGTAGTGTTTTTTTTTTTTATTTTTTTAACGCGGGCCGTGCATATAACTGACATATAGTATTTCCCCGCAGGGCGATACTTTCAGCGATACCCAATTTGTATATTTTTTTATGTTTTTTGTTTTACAAATAAAAACACTTTATTCAAAAAAGGAAAACCTTTTTTATCGCCATAGTCGAGAGCCCTAACTTTTTTTTTTTTCGTTAAAGGAGGGGGTAGGGGCTTTGTTTTCTTTCGGGAAAAAGTTACGTTTTATTGGTTTTCATTTTTTGGGGGGGCAAGACTTTTTTTATCATTTTAAAACCGTTTTTGGAAGGCAGGGTGAAGAAAATACTGCAATCCATATGTTTTTTATTTTTATTTTTAACAGCTTCACCGTGCAAATTTCCTGACCATTAGCTTTATCTCTGGGTCATACATTTGGCGATACCCATTTTTTATATTTTTATTTTTAAGCACTTAAAAAAAAAAAAAAAAGTGTTTTTTTGTGTTAAATAATATTTAGCATCCGTCTTCTAAAAGCCATAACTTTTTTATTTTTCCGTATACAGGACGGGTAAGGACTTTTTTTTGGGGGTGAACTAAGTTTTAATTGGTACAACTTTTTGGGTTTATATAGTTTTTGATCGTTTTTATTCCATTTTTTGTGCTTTCAGGATGTACAGAAAAACCAATTCGTACTGTTTTTTTTGTTTTTTACGGGTTTACCGTACGGGTTAAAAATGACAGATTTTATAGGTGGGGCGTTACGCAGGGACCAAAAAAGGTACTTTATTTATTTTTGATCTTTTGGGGCATTGCCGTTTTTTTAAAGGGGAAAAGGGCGGTTACGTGTTTTTATTTTATTTTTTTTTTTTTACGTTTTATTTTTTTTTGACATTTAAATATGTTTTTATTTTTTTTACTTTTTTTAAATTTTTCTTTTTAACAAACAATCCCCAAATTGGGTTTTTAGAAGGAAGGGCCCAAATTGCCCAAACCTAGTACTGTGTTTCTGGTCGCCGCAAAATGCCTGTTTACCTGCCCCAATTTCAATTTCGGGATGGTGACGTTTCCCCAGATACCCCCCCAAAAAGGTTCCCTTCCCCTGGGCCCTCGGTAGGAATCGGTGGGTGAACTGAAATTTTTGGGAGCCGCCGAGAAGAGGGCAAAGAGGAAACTCACTCCCCCCGCCCGCCCCTCACATCAAACGCAGCCAGACAGGCATGGGTGGCCCTGTTTTCGTCGGGTGGGTCGCCGCAAGATCGCCCCGCCAAAGTAAAGCATAAGTCCCTTGCGGGATGTAACTTCCCCCCGGGGGTATGCATAACCCTTTTCCCATGGGGGGAAGGGGTTAAAACAAAAACCCCACGCCCAAAAAAAAAGGAAACAAAAAAAATAGGGGAAATATCTTTTTCTTTTTTTTATTTTTTTTTTTATTTATTTTTAAAGCGCCAAGATTCCAGGGGGCTGTACATTCGAGGGGGTTTTTCCAAAACATTACATAATCCAAAAGATATAGTTTATAAGGGGTAATGCCCAAAAAAAGGGAAAGACAGAGGGGGGAGAGGACCCTACCCGCGAGGGGTTACAATTTTACAAGGAGGGGGGAAAAGAGACCAAAAGGGAGGGGTTTTTTAAATTGGGGGGAAAACAATGTCCCCCCCCTTTTTGGAGGAAGTAGTGACCCAAAAAAAAGGGTTTGTGGGAGGGTTTTAGGAAAACCGAAGAAATGGGTTTTTCAGGTTCTTTTTTAAGCTGGTAAAAGTGGGAGAGTTGAAAGTGTTGGGGCGCCCAGTTCCAGAGTGTGGGGGACGCCCCGGGAAGAAGTCTTGGGAGACCCGGTTTTTGTGAGGAGCTGAAAAAGGGGAGAAACAGAGGGGAAAGGTCCTAGGACGGAGGGTTGGTGGGGGGAAGGGTTTTGGAAAAATTAAAGGGCAAAAGGGTGTATGGGGGGGAGAGGTTATGGAAAAAGGGCCCTTTTAGGGCATGGGTTTTAGCTTGAAATGAATTTGCTGGGCAATGGGAAACCAGTGAAGGGATTTGGGAGAGGGGAAGGCAGGGGGGGTAAACGGGGGGAGAGGTGGATAAGACGGGCAGCAGAGTTAAGGATGGGTTTTGGGGGGGAGCGAGGGGCTAGTGGGAGGGCCCCAGAAAGGATGTTTCAGTAGTTAGGCGGGAGATGACAAGGGCATTGACCAACATTTTTGTAGTGTCGGAATGGAAGAGCGGGGGGCGGGAGAAAGGGTTTTTTAGGTTTTAAGGGGAGGCAG
>JAODAL010077869.1:0-13118 GCA_025379985.1 Phyllomedusa bahiana
TGCAACCCAAATCTTAAATTTTTTGCAATATCCCTTGTACCAAATTGGGTTACAGATATTTTATTGTAACTTGTGCATGTTGTAAAGCATTGAAAAAACCGCCATATCTCATCCGAAATAAGTTTTCAATAGTTGTATATTGCACTCATGCTTTCTCAGTTTGTCCACAAATGCTGCCTTGTACGTAAATTTGGTTACAAATATTTTATTGTTACTGGTGTCTGTTGTCAGCAATGTACAACCGCCATATCTCATCCATATAACTGTTCAATAGTTGTATATTGTACTACGTGCATCTCAGTTTTGCGCACATTGCGCACTTGTACGATAGTTTGTTGAAAACTATCAATTGCTAGTCTTCCTGGGCAGTTGTAAATTTCAGGGACTGAATGAAGAACACTGTTGATTTATTGATACTAGTGATGAGCGATTACGTCGACTATCGGCATCGGGTCGATAGTCGATATCGGCAATTATCAAGACGATTTCTGATAGTAGATAATAGATTATCGCCGATGACCATTAAAGTCTATGGGAGAGGAACAACACCTTCATTTTTTACACCAACAGGGCGGGAGAAGCTGGAATTAACATCCCAACAGTCAAATGAATACGTGCTACATCTTAGGCAACACACTTAGGTTATAAAAGCCACAGAAAAAACCTGTACCACAGCATGACTTTTAAACCTGCATGACTCACAAATTAAAAAGTGCCAGAAGGCAGTATGATTTGAACCATCATTTTAGTTGAACTGGACATAGACTATCCCTGTCCTGGGCCACAGCATGAGCCCCAAATCTGCATGACCCCCAGATTTAAAAAGTGCCGTAAAAAGGAGTCTTTGAACCACCATTTTAGTGGAACTGGACAATGACTATATCTGTCCTGGGCCACAGCATGAGCCCCAAACCTGCATGACCCACAGATTTAAAAAGTGCTGGAAAAAGGAGTGTTTTAACCACCATTTTAGTTGAACTGGACATTAACTATATCTGTCCTGTACCGCAGTATGACCATTAAACCTGTCTGACCCACAGATTAAAAAGTGCTGGGAAAAGGAGTCTTTCAACCACCATTTTAGTTGAACTGGACATTGACTATATCTGTCCTGGACCGCAGTATGACCATTAAACCTGTCTGACCCCAGATTAAAAAGTGCCGGAAAATAGGAGTCTTTCAAAAAAACATTTTAGTTTCACTGGACTTGACTATACCTGTCCTGGGCCACAGCATGAGCCCCAAACCTGCATGTCCCCCACTTTTAAAAAAGGTGCCGGAAAAAAGGGTGAGTCTTTAAACCCACCATTTTAGTTTCATGGACATTGACTATACCGTCCTGGGCCACAGCATGAGCCCCAAACCTGCATGACCCAGATTTAAAAAGTGCCGAAAAAAAGGAGTCTTTAAAACCACCATTTTTAGTTAACTGGAAATTTAACTATATCTGTCCTGTACTACAGTATGACCATTAAACCTGTCTAAACCCACAGATTAAAAATTGCTGGGAAAAGGAGTATTTTAACCAACATTTTAGTTTAACTGGACATTGACAAATACCTCCCCCGGGGAAACCTACATCTTTTATGTCTTCCTTTACCTCCCTTTCCCAATTCAATGAATTTTTTTTATCAGCTTTTTTTCCCTTTCCCCCAAATTTTTTAATATTTTAAATTCTAGAAAACTTTTTTATTAAAATAGGAATGAATCCCCCCCAACGCTTTGTTTCCTTTTTTTTTTTTAATTTTTTTAAAGGGGTTTCCCTCACTACAGGGCCCTTTCTAGCTATTTTAAAATCTTCCAAAAAAAAAATCTTTTTTGAAATTTATGTGCCCCATTAACAGTGCCCCAACCTATTCCTTTTTAAACACCCCCCATCCCCCTTTGGCAGGGGCCTCCCCCGGGGCCCTTGGAGCACCACGGGCTTTTCAGCTGAAATTGAAACCGCGGGAGGGCACACACAGCAAAGGGGCTTCTGCGGGGCAAGAGCGAGCCCCTTCCATCCCCGCGACATTCGGCCCCGAAAGGCCCCTAAAACCGCGGGGCTGCCGGGCCCTCAAAAGCGCTGAGGGACCCAAAACCCGGGGCCCCCGTCCCGCCTCACCCGGGAAAGCTTTCGCGATACATCATTTCTTTGGGGACGCTCCCCTGTCCTGGGCGCACAGGCAAAAAAGGGCCGGCGCCCAAGGAGCTCCGGAGGAGCGCGGGGGCTGAAGAGGATGGGAGCGCGCTCCCCGGGGGGTTTTAAGGTGAAAAAAATTTTTGTTTTTTTATTTTTAAAGCTTTTTAAAACCTCCCCTAAAGTGCCCCTTTTATACTGCCTGGCCCCTAAAATTTCTCCTTTTGGCCCCCCAAAACCCGGGCCTGTGCCCCAAAAAACCCGGGCCGGGGACCCCCATACGCCTGGGGCCCCCCAAATATCCCTTTCCGGGCCCCCCCTTTTTAACGGCCTGCCCCCCTTTTTTAAAAAAAAAATTTTGGGGGTGTGTGGGGGGTTTTTTTAAAATTTTTTTTTTTTTTTTTGGTTTTTGGCCCCCATTTTATTTTTTTTTGGGGCCCCTTTTGGTTTTTGGGGGGGGGGTGGGGGGGGGTGGGTGTTTGGGGGGGGGGGGGGGGGTTTTTTTTGTTTGGGGGGGGGGGGGGGGGGGGTTTTTTTGGGGGGGGGGGGGGGTTGGGGGGGGGGGGGGGGGGGGGGGGGGGGGGGGGGGAAATTTAAAAAATGTGGATAAAATGTTAAAAAAATTGTATAAAATTGTGAAAAAAAAGGGGTGGGGAAAATTTTAAAATGTTGGGGGGAAAAAATTGTTTTGGGGAAAAAAATTTTTGAAAAAATTGAAAAATTTTTAATGTTGGTTTTTATAATTGTTGTTGGTTTTTAATGCCTAATAAAATTATAAAATTTTTGGGGCCCCAAAATAAAAAATTTTTGTTTTTTTAAAAAATTGCGTTTTTCCCCAAATCCCTCCTGTCCCCTATATTTTCCTCATGCCCCCATAAATTTTCCCTTTTGGGGCCCCAAATAAACCCCTCTTTGTTATAAACCTGCCTTTTGGGCCCTATAACTGCCTGTCCCCCCTTTTATACCTGTCTGTGCCCCCTATACCTGCCTTGGCCCCTATAAAACCCTCCCCTCATGCCCCTAATACCTCCTCATTGCTCTTATTACCTGCCTCAGTGCCCTATATACTGCCTAAACCCCCCTTAATATTTTGCCTCAGTGCCCCCCATATACCCCCGGGGCCCCAAAAAAAACCTGCCTTTGGCCCCCATATACCCGCCTGGGGCCCCCAAAAACCCCTCCCCTGTGGCCCCATATACTGCTTCAGTGCCCCAAATATACCTAACTGAGGAGACTTAAATAACCAAAAAATTAAGGAGTTTTCGGGAAAGTAGGATTCAAAGATATTGTGTCCAAATCCTCGGGACGAAAATTGGGCCGGGGAAACAATCAGCTTTAAGGGGGGAAAACCCGGGAAATGAAGAAAAAAGGGGAAAAGTGAACGATGTTTGAACAGAAAAGACTTTCTCCGGGGATTTACTAAATGTAACACAGGGTAATCCTTTTTAATGTCCAGACCCTACATACAACAATACTACCACAAAATGGCCCCTGTAGGGCCCGGTGGTAAAAGAAATCAAGCCTTGACAGCGGGTAGTCACATGTGGGGGGTCGCTTTCCCGGAAAAGGGCCCGGGGCCAGGATTTTTTGAGCCTTAAGTAGTAATATTTTGGGTTTTGGGTTTTTGTAAAGTTTTTTTAAAAGTAAAATTTCACTTTTTTGGGTTAGTTTTGGGCTCCATTTATCGGTGGATTTTTTGGTTTCCCTTTTTTAAGGGAAAATTGGTCATATGAAGGGAGAAGACTGAAAAAGTAAATTTGTCATTGGTGTTTTTTAAACGTAAAATGACTGCTGAGGAGATGGACGGGATCTATGGGGGAAATGTGCAAAAAAATTATGACAGGAACAGAAGGTTTTTTCTCTGAAAAAAAACCACCGCAGTTAAACCAATGAGGGGAAAAAAAACCCCAAAGGGGCCCGAGCCCCCGATTTTTTTAGGACCCTACAACACCCTCCCCCTTGAGCCACTTTGCCCTTTTGGTGAAGAAAAAAATTCTGTTAAAACAACTTTTTTAGAAAAAGGGACCGGGTATTTAAAAGGGACATGACCAAAAAAAATTAAAAAAATGACTTCTCAACCCACGTTAAAAATTGGAGGGAAAAATTTCCACTAAAAAGCCACTTTCTTTTTTCCAAAAAACCAAAGGTTTATAGCTGTATCCCAAGCTACAAAAACCAAAAAAAATTTAAAAAAATTTACTTCCCCCCCATTTTAAAAATTGTGGGGAGAAATGCCACTGAAAACCACATTTCTGTTCCAAAAAAAACCATGATTAAAAAGGCCAAAAACCACAGCCCCCATAACCCAAAAAAAATTTATAAAAATAAATTTTCTCAGCCATGTTAAAAATTGTGAGGGAAAAATCCATTAAAAGGGGCCCCAACATTTCTGAAAAAAAGGGAAACCATGTTTATAGCTGAATCTCACAGCACCCATGACCCCAAAACCATTGGGCAATGCGAAAAATTTTTTTTAAAAATTAAGTGAGTAAAAAAAAGGAATACGGTTTTTTTTCATGAAACCTTGGTTCCTTTACATCTCCTCCCCCAAACCAAACCCCTCAAAATAACCTTTTTTGGGGAAATGAGAAAAAAAAATTGCCCGTAAAAATTTAACATTTTTAAAAAAATTTTTACAAGAACCATTTTTTGTTTTTAAGAGGAATTTGAAGTAACCCGGCAACAAACAGGACCTCGGCAATTGGGGGCCCCAACAACCCTCAGAATCCAACCTGATTCAACTTGATGAAAATCAAACGAAACCCCCATTAAACTGTTGGGAAAACCAGATGCGTTGTCTGTAAAGACCCTCCAGCTGTGCTGAAGGTCCGCTCAGTTATGACCGGGGGCTGGGCCCGGACAAAAACCTCTATGGCGGGCGAGTTAGCTCGGGGGCCCTTTATCCATTTTGGATACCCAAAGTCCCATTGGGGCCGGAAAATTTTCCAAAAACATTGGGAAATTGGGAAAAGCAGATTTGTCGTCACCATGAAACATAACTGGGCCCCTGTTTTTTTTGGAAAGGTTTTGCCCTGCCAAAAAAAGCATTGGGGGAGGTGGGAAATAAAGATTGCCAGAGGTCACCCATTAAACCCTTTTGCCACCTTGCCTGCTGCTGCCCCTACGGCTACTTGGCACTCCCACTGGGTTTTTTTACGTCGCTGACCGTTTTTTCCACTGTGGACATTTTTAAGAAAGTGAAGCAACGAAAAAAGATTTTTCCCGTTGACAATCACCAAATTTTCCATTTCCCCGCATTTTACTCTCTATTTTTGGGGGGGGGAAAAGGGAAATGCTATTTTTGGGTTTTTTAAAGTCGGTGCCAAAAAACCTCCTCCCTCTGCTCCACCTCCTCCACCACAGCTTCAACACACCTGACTTCCCGCAGATGATGCACCCGTGAGAGTGATGCCCCGCCTTGCCTACCCCTGGACCCCGTACCACTGCAAATTTGAAAACCCCGATAAAATTGAAAAACTTTCGGGCCTTGTGTTCAGGGAGAGAAAGGTCCGGTCACACTTGTCCTCTCCTCCTCCGTCGCTGGTGGGACCTGAGTTTAAGTGTCCAACGATGTCCAGAATAAGACCCCCAAAATGCTCATGCGACAAGGGCATTGTCCCACGACCATTTGGGGGTTCTTCAAAACTGGAAGCAGGGTGCAGACCCTTTACCTCCCCCCACTCTGGGTGGTAAACCCCCCCGAGTCCGCACCGCTGTTGTCAGGCCATGTGTAAAATTTCGTACGGGTAAGGCATTGCGCTCGCCACAATCGCTGAGCTGTGGAGAGTGAAACCCCAGGTGTTCCCCCACGTCAAAATGAGACTTTGGGGGAGGCCAGCTTTAGAAATTTCTGGACACATTTTCATGAATGTCCGGCAAGGGAGTGCTTGCCTATAGGTTTTAAGGCGGCCTGCAGATTTCGACCGTTATCCAAAAACACCACCTTCCCGGCACAAGGTTTTGTCCCCAGCCAGCGCCGCCCCGTTGCGGAAGCCGTCCAAGCCCCAGACCTTGTGTGACGGTCCCAAGACGATTAATTTCAACCACCGGGTTTCTCTGGGCACGGATCCCCCAAGGACCGGGGGGAAAGACCCCTGCACCACCCCCGCGATTTTGAAAGTGTGCCCCGACCCTAACCACCGTCCCCCACCAAACATCCACAAAGCTCACCCATGAGCGTCACAGAGATATAGGGGGCCTTTGGGCCGGCCCTTACTAATCTATGTGTCGGTGGTGAGTGGATTTTTTCCAACACAGAGCAGAAACGCGTTAAAAATTTTAGATGAAAACTGGCTGGCCAGGGGGGACGGCTTTTCGGGAAAAGAAATGGCTCCATCTTTTAGGGGGGGCGGGCAAGGGCCCATGACGTGGCAAAAACCCCATCGTGCCCACCAAGGGAAAGGCAAAAATTCCCCAAGGCAAAAGCCGGGCAATGCCGACTTCAGGCTTTTGGTTTTGGGATGGTTGGCTTAAGTGTTTCTTCTCTCCAAAAAAACCGGGAAAAAACAGAAGGCGGGCTCTAGCGGCCGTCTACGGTTGCAGGCGTCAAACAAGGGGAAGGAGAAGGGGTAAGAGGGTCTTCTGGTGGTGCTGGTGGTATCGGGCGCGGGGAGGCTAAAAGCGGGGGCTGATCCCTTTATGACTCTGAAGACAGGGCAGCTGAGGAACGCTGGGGGGGTGGGGGAGGAGGAGGAGTCGAGACGAGGGTGTACAGTGGTTGGAAGCCCGGCATCGGTGTGGTTTTTTGGCCCAAAAGGTTGCCTCCTTTCAACTCATGCATTCCCGTGCATGTGACAGACATTTGGTGGGGGTTAAACACCTAAAAAACTGCCCTTTTATGCGTTTTACGGCAAAGGCGGCATAGCCTTGTGGGTGAATCAGAGCTTGCTCAAAGAAGGCCCGGGTTGAGGTCCCCGGACATTTTTTATGGCGATAAGCGAGGAGCGGGGTTTTCCGCTGACCGTGGGTGGCGGAATCGAAAACAGGGACTTTTGGGGGACCGCCCCTCCCTTTTTGAGGCGGGACCCGTACTGACACTACCCCCCCCGTCTTCCTCCTTCCCCGGGGGAAGCGTCGCAAACAAATTCTGCTGAAAAGACCACGTTGGTCCGCAATGTCTCATCACATCACAACACAGGGACTTGGTCGTCCTGGGAATTCGCATCCAGGGGCTGCGGGCTACAAGCAAGAGGCCCTGCAAGGCGTTGCCCACCGCCCCCGGGATTTTTGCCGATTGACCGGCTTCCTTCTTCTCCTCTGAGGATCAAACTGGGCGTCAGAGAACAAAAACTCCTCTTTTTGGCCTTTGCTTTGGGGAAAAGCCTTCTGACCCCAACCGATTTTGTCATCAAAGAGGTCTTTAGAAAATGGTTACCAAGTGGTGGGTACACGGTTTTACATTTGGCTGCTTCGCTTTATGTTTGGAGGATGCCCAGATTGATGCGACATTTTCGGTGATGGGGGAACAGGGGGTAAGACTGCTGGGGGCAGGTTGCATTAACCCACGAAAACAATTGGCGACGCTGTTCGTTACTGGGGTCACGGGGCCCCGACCCACATACAGGGCCCGACGGTCCTGCAACCAAATCCACTGGGTTGCGTGTTGTCGCCAGCACTGAAGGAGCACCTTCTCCGTAACCCTCCTCCTGCCCACCCCCTCCCTTTGCTCGCTTTCCCCCTGCATTTTTGACCCTGTTCAAAAAATAAAAATTTGAGAAGGTAGGGAAAAGTTTTGAAAGTTCTTATTTAAAAAACGGCAAATCCAGCATTCTTAAAACCCCTATTTTCCTACAGCCAACAGGATTAAAATCGAAATGTTTTTTTTTGGAATAACTTAAAAACGGTTGGTGAAAGAACTGTAAGACAAAATCAACAGTGGCCCCCCCCCCCCCCCCCCCCCCTTCATCCCAGGGGTTTACAACTGCCCAAAGGACTAGGGAATTTAAGTTTTTAAAAAAATATATACAATCGCTATCTGCCCAAAATGAATTTAACACCCAATAAAACTATTCAGAAGTACACGGGGTGAAAATTGGTTTTTTTTCAGCAATGACAAAAAGAAACAGTTGCTAGAAAATTTTTTATCAGAATTTGGTACAACGGGCTATTTTAAAAAACAGGGCCGCACCATTAAAATACGCAAATTTTAAAAACTATTGGGTAACAACGGTGGTTTTTGCACCTTCAACACCCCGGTGACTGCAAAATTGCTGTATTAATTTTAAGTGCAAGGTGGGTTTATGAACAAAGCTGGAAACTGCGCCAAAGTGAAAAACACCTAATTAAATTGTGTACGGATAATAAAACCTGGTTTTTGCTCCTTTCAATACAGCTGAGGTGGCTTCAATTTTGATGTATTCAAATTTAAGTGCAAGGTGGCTCTATGAACAAAGCTGGACTGCGCCAAAGTGAAAAACCAGAAAATTAAATTGTGTACGGATAATAAAACGTGGTTTTTGCACCTATCAATACACCGTGGTGACTACAAAATTGCTGTATTCAAAATTAAGTGCAAGTTGGCTCTATGAATAAAGCTGGACTGCGCCAAAGTGAAAAACACGTAATTAAATTGTGTACGTATAGCAAACGGTGGTTTTTGCAACTATAAATTTACCTGCGGTGACTGCAAAATTGCTGTATTCAAATTTAAGTGCAAGGTGGATCTATGAACAAAACTGGGCCGTACCAAAGTAAAAAAAACACCTATTTGAAATGTACACGGATAAAAAAGTTGAGTTTTGCACCTATCAATACACCTGCATTACAAAGAAAAGATATATATCCTAATATAAAGCACAGCTGAAACAACAACAAATAATATTTCACCAAAAACTGGCCAAAAACTGTTAATCAAAACCCATTGCAATGCAGGGTCAAATCACAGTCTGGGCTGCACAATATCCACTCTACTTTCAAAAGCCTGCCTGCCTGCTAGCCTGTCTGTCTGTGTTCGCCCGCAGGCCCTCCCCTCCCCCCCCCTCACGGCTGTACAGTGCTAGATGCTCCTTTAAAATTCTCAGCCTAAGTAACTAAAACCTGAAAATCTCTAATCTACTTAAGTTCTAATGTTCACAGCTAAAAGCATAGTTGTCTGTGTGAACAAATAGAACAGTTTCGCACACGTCCTGCTCTTATGATACACAGACACACACTGAGGCTGAACAGGAAGAGCTGTTCTATGTAAAACGAGGTCATGTGATTTTTCCAGCCAATCACAACCATACACATCCCAGCTGATTTGCTGGCTGCCAAAATGACAGTTAGCGCTGAAAATGGCGCGATATTAATAGATTATGCGCAGATTTTCACCTAAATTATCGCGTGATCAAAAAAATCCGTTCAACATAAAAACCGTGCCGATTTCAACTTTGTCGATAATAATGGCTCAACACTAATTGTTACGGTTCTTCCACCAGACCGCATTTCACAGATATTTGAAAAGAAAAAAAATTCGTTTTTAAAACCTAGGTGGCCATTGGAAATTAGAGGGATTTAAGAATACCTGTGATTTTCTGTCTTTGCAGTACAGTTTCTCAATAAGAGACTGTGAAAAACTCTTCTATACCTTTTAAATTTTTATCTTTCTGAACATGGAGCGAACTACAGGTGGTAAGTGAGCAAAGAGTGGTATAGGACATGGAGCTAGAAGTACGAAAGAAGGTGCTCCTTCCACTGTTGCAGATAACACGCAAACCAGCACATCTTCGGTCGCAGGACCGTCAGGCTTGTCATCGCTGGGTCGGTTCCCTGTGAATCTCAGTAATGAAGAGCGTCGCCAGTTCAACTAAAATGGTGGTTCAAAGACTACTTTCTTCCGGCACTTTTTGATCTGTGGGTCATGCAGTTTTTTTGGGTCATGCTATGGTACAGGATAGGGATAGTCAATGTCCAGTTCAAATAAAATAGTGGTTCAAAGACTACTTTCTTCTGGCACTTTTTAATCTGTGGGTCATGCGGGTTTTGGGGTCATGCTGCGGTACTGTACAGGGATAGTCAATGTCCGGTTCCCTAAAATACTGGATCAAATACTACTTTCTTCCGGCACTTTGTGATCTGTGGGTCATGCCGCTTCAAAAGAAACCAATTGTAAAGGTCTTATTGAAAAAAAGCTTTTTTCTTGTGCTTGAAGGCCATCAAAATGAACAGTGATTACTGGGTGTCAACCCTCCTTGATCCACGCTCCAAAGCAAAAGTCAGCACTTTCCTTCAACCCACTTCATTTGACAGTATAATGCAGGAATTTGAGACAGGCCTCGTTGGCCAACTGGAAACATCTGTTGCATCTTCTTACGTTCTAATGTCACGGTGGAACAAGTCCCGAAGTGCCAGCAGTAGAATGGCAAGTAGCTGTAGCAGCAGCAGCAGAAGCAAGATTGGAAAAATAGTTTTTTAAAATAGTCAATTTCTTATGGCGAATTTTTATTCTTTAACTGCCATAAGGGCAGTTTTGGTGTCAGGCTACTTTAAAATGGATGCCATGGGTGGCAATAGGGCAGTATTCCTGCCAGGGGCCAGAATCAAGAAGGTGCCCTGTGACATGTTAAAAATAGGAAGTAGTAATGGGTGGGCGCCCCATTTGATTTAGCTACATGTGGCCATGAAACAGTTAATAGATGACTGACAGCAGCCCTGGCTTTCGCCACAACCGCTGTAACTAAAGCCCTGGCAGCTGAACCTCCGCGTTCCCTGTTTGGACGTTCTTGCTGCCACCACATATGTGACGAGCTGTTGGTCCCTGGTGCAAAAAGTGATAGGGGTCTCCTGCCTGTTCCCATGAGCCATTTCCAATACTGGTGTCTTGTTTTGTGTGAAAGGTGCCCCGTAGCTGCTAGTACTGCTATACCTGCTGTGGCTACGCGATCATCATGTTTTCAGTTGGTCATTGAACATAATGAATTATTTTAGCCTATGAATTTTTTTCTGTGATTTTTATAGCTTAATTGTCTTGCCTAAGATGTAGAACATATCCAGTTCACTGTTGTGGATGTTAATTCCAGCTTCTCCCCACCTGTTTGGGTGTAAGAATGAAGCTGGTGTTTCTCTCCCATATACTTTAAAAATGTCATCGCAAATCGACTATCGACATGATAATTTCCGAATCGACTACGCCCCATAATTTTTGTTGACAAACCCTTTTTGTTAAATATAGAGATATTTTTACATAATTTGTTTTTTTCTCATTTAGTACAACAGTTAATTTCAGGTAAAACATTTTAATTTGGTGAAAAAGTGTTGAAAAAAAACCCCAATTTTCAAGAATACACATTTCAAAAGGGTGTATTGACTTAAATTCTCCCCAAAAGGGTTGGTAACAACCCATTCAATCCACACAGGTGAAGAAATCAAACCAAAGATGTCCAGAAATTAATTTATGTGTAATAAAGAGAAATGACACAGTGAAAAAGTATTGACCACACTTACTGAAATGTATTTAATACTACATACAAAAGCCTTTGTTGATGATGAAGAAACTAGTTGCATGCATTGCTCAGGTTGAAAATATTCCGTGGGCTTCTTCTATGAACTTTAGTTCCTTCCACAGTTCGGTGATTGACTGGGCTATTCTACCAGTTTTTATTTTCCTTTTTTAAAACCCAGTTGAGTTTTTTCCGGGCTGTGTGTTTGTACATTTCTTTTTGAAATTTATCCTTGTTTCTTCTTCATCATCCTGGTAGATGGTAACAGATTTTTATCAAAAAGTAAATTTTTCTCCAGTCACCTTCCCTTCAATTTAATTTTAAAGTTTCCCTTTCTTATTGAAAAATAGTACACACCAGTTTTCCCTACCCCCCAAACTTCAAAAATTATTTGGGGTTTTTTTGGAGTGATAAAACATTGTCTTAATGCCTCCAAAAATGGTGTGTATCATGGTGTTAAATTTTGGTCTCCTTCAACTACATATTTTCCCCCCAGGTTACACGGGCTTCCTAAAATGTTGCCAAAATTTTTGAACATGCTTTTTGTGTTCATAAATGGAATCTTGCATGGTGAGCTTGCATACAGGTCACTACTTGTTTTTGTTTTGTTTTGTTTTAAACAATTGTACCTGCTGTTTCCCAAATTCTTTTCTTTTTAAAAAAGGGTTTCCTTGGCCTTGTTCAACTTTTCTGATAAAAATTTTCACTCTGTCTGAAATTTTGTGGGAAGCACCTGGCTGTGGCTGTTTTATGATGAAATAATGTTCTTTCCACTTCTGGAATATGTCCCAACAGTGCTCACTGGAGCCCTCAGTAGTTTAGAAATTCTTCTTTAACCAATGCCATCAGTATGTTTTGCAGCAATAAGATTGTGAAAGTCTTGAGACAGCTCACTGGTTTTACCCATCATGAGTAGAGATGGGTGAATTTCTCAAAAATTCGATTCGCCGAGTTCGCCGAATTTTCCGACAAAATTAGTTTTTGACCCGAAAATTTTTGCGGGGGAACCGCCTTAAAAAAAAAACTATTTCCAGGCTCACAAGCCCTTTGGGTTTGTACACTTTTTGCCATGCTGAAATATCATGGGAGCTGGTTTGGTCTTATACAAAGCTGTGTTTTAATACACAAGCACATACAGCCTCCGCGCAAAATTGAATTGCTTCACTCTAAAATACCTGGGCACTTACGGGGGGAAAACTGACCAAAAAACTGAAAGGGAAAAAACAGCCGACAAAGCATTCAGCGGGCCGCGGAAAGAAACGAGCTGAGGGCTAAGATCCTAAAATAGCATCAAAGAACACAAAAGTAGGTTCCCGGAGCTGCACATTAAGGGGACATCACAGCAGGGTTCACCCTGCGAGGCCACAGCTTCTGTTGTCATCTAGCAGCCATGTATTGACCCCCCAAGATAACCTTTTGAATGTTTACTAGGGCCTACACTTTCTCCCAATGCATCTACAACCAGCTAAAAGTCGGTGGGGTTTGTCAGAACAACCATTAGTTGGCATGGGCCCGGGAGCGGTGAGGGGCTCTCACCTGTCCTCAACCCACCTTTCCCGTTTCACTTCCCAGCCAGAGAACTT
>JAODAL010077870.1:0-13118 GCA_025379985.1 Phyllomedusa bahiana
GGGGGGAAAGGGCAGGCAGGCTAGGGGCTGTATAGGGAGGAGGAAAGGGCTGAAAGGGCCCCAGGTGGGGGGCTGTAAAAGGCAGGTTAGGGGGTGTAAAGGCAGGTTAATGGGTGTAAAGGCAGGCTTAGGGGGCTGTAAAGGCAGGCGGGCCCTTAGGGGCTTTTAAAGGCAGGCAGGCTAGGGGCTGTAGAGGCCGGCAGGCTCGGGGGCGGTAGAGGCAGGCGAGGGGACTGTATCGGCAGGCAGGCTAGGGGCTGTATAGGCAGGCAGGCTAGGGGGCTGTATAGGCAGGCAGGCTAGGGGGCTGTATAGGCAGGCAGGCTAGGGGGCTGTATAGGCAGGCAGGCGGGCTAGGGGGCTGTATAGGCAGGCAGGCTAGGGGGCTGTATAGGCAGGCAGGCTAGGGGTCTGTATAGGCAGGCTAGGGGGCTGTATAGGCAGGCAGGCTAGGGGGCTGTATAGGCAGGCAGGCTAAGGGGCTGTATAGGCAGGCTAGGGGGCAGGTAAAATAATAAATCCCTTACTCGCCTCAGTCCACGCTCCCCCGATGCACCGCGCTGCAGCCTCTCTGCTCAGCGCGGGAGGCGCGGTGATGTGACGTCACCGCGCGCGCCCACGTTATCACAGAGCGCCGGCAGGGGAAGTAGCAGAGCGAGTGTCGCTCTATTCTGCTTTCTCCGGGCAGCGCTGCCTTTGAACGCTTGGGCCGGACGCAGTAGCAGCTGCCCCGGGGCGCGGGCCCCCCCAAGCGCCCGGGCCCCGGGGCAACTGCTACGTCTGCTACCCCGGTAGTTCCGCCCCTGATTGGATGAATCCCCCAGTATCAGCCGTGTGTCAGGTTTTCACTGTCTGGGGAAATGGCTTCATATTGCTCTTCTCACCTGATGCATCAAGTCCTTCATCAGTTATAACATAAAGGGGTTTTCCCAACATGGACATTTCTGATGTATCCACAGCGTCTCCCATAAATGTTTGATAGATGAGGGTCTCACCTCTGGAGAACAGGCCCAACCCTCATGGAGATGGGGTCACTGCATCCAGGTGGGGAATGAACAGAGAGGGGCCACACATGTACAGGGATCTCTCCATTCACTTCTGTAGGAGTTACAGAAACAGCTGAGCGAGGCCCCCAGAGGTGGGGCCCTCATCTATCAGACATTATGGAATATCCTGTGGATGTGTTGGGAACACCCTGTATCCATGTGGTGACGGCTCTGAGAAGCTGCTTCTCCTCTGCCCCCAGAGGTTCTGTATGTCACACATGATGTGGCCCCTGTATGATGTGGGCCCCTCCTTTCTCCATAAAGACACCTGCAGTACTAGAACCTTCCAGTTCATCTAGTTTTCTCCTATTCTCATACACAGCGTTCCTTCTCCTGAATGACCCACCAAGGATGGACACGAACAGGAAGGAGATCAGCAGAAGAATATTAGACCTCACCTTGGAGATCCTCCACCTGGTGACCAGAGAGGTAAACTTCTCTATATTTCTATCATCTTTATTATCTAACAAGTCAATGATAGAAGAGAAAATCAATAATAGGAGGAATCCAGCGTCCTGTGTAAGAGCTTCAGGAGCTTCCAAGTGTTGAACTGAGCAGCGGAAAACCCGCAGATCAGCCCCCAGTATGGTCAGTTATGCATCATGGGAACCAATGCAGCCATAGTAATGTTATAGGAGCAATGAGAATGGGGAGTCGCCCGTTATACCGGGGAGGAGAGGTCAGGAGCCAAGGGAATCAGATGGTTGGGTTCAGCCCGGAGGAGCCAAGGGAATCAGATGGTCGGGCCCAGCCCGGAGGAGCCAAGGGAATCAGATGGTCGGGTTCAGCCCGGAGGAGCCAAGGGAATCAGATGGTCGGGTTCAGCCCAGAGGAGCCAAGGGAATCAGATGGTCGGGTTCAGCCCGGAGGAGCCAAGGGACTCAGATGGTAAGGTACAGCGCGGAGGAGACAAGGTAATCAGATGGTAGTGATCACCCAGGAGGAGCCAAGGGAATCAGATGGTCGGGTTCAGCCCGGAGAAGCCAAGGGAATCAGATGGTCGGGTTCAGCCCGGAGGAGCCAAGGGAATCAGATGGTCGGGTTCAGCCCGGAGGAGCCAAGGGAATCAGATGGTCGGGTTCAGCCCGGAGGAGCCAAGGGAATCAGATGGTCGGGTTCAGCCCGGAGGAGCCAAGGGAATCAGATGGTCGGGTTCAGCCCGGAGGAGCCAAGGGAATCGGATGGTCGGGTTCAGCCTGGAGGAGCCAAGGGAATCAGATGGTCGGGTTCAGCCCGGAGGAGCCAAGGGAATCAGATGGTCGGGTTCAGCCCGGAGGAACCAAGGGAATCAGATGGTCGGGTTCAGCCCGGAGGAGCCAAGGGAATCAGATGTTCGCCTTCAGCCCGGAGGAGCCAAGGGAATCAGATGGTCGGGTTCAGCCCGGAGGAGCCAAGGGAATCAGATGGTCGGGTTCAGCCCGGAGGAGCCAAGGGAATCAGATGGTTGGGTTCAGCCCGGAGGAGCCAAGGGAATCAGATGGTTGGGTTCAGCCCGGAGGACTGAATTTATTAAATTAGTTTGACATTTCTATAGAAACACAGAAGATGATGTCAGAGAAAAGAATAAGGTCCATCTAGACGACTCTTACATTATGTCCTTCTTATTTCTATCCTAGGATACATCCATGTTTATCTGAGGCAGGTTTACAGTCACGGTTAATTTTCTAACCACATTTGTAAAGGTTTCCATCCTGTGGCCTCTTTTCCCACACAATACAATTTTTAAGTCTCTTGTAAGAAGTTTTTGAGTTTGTAGTCCATCTTTGCACTTATTCTATTTTACTTAAAGGGGTTGTCTCGCTACAAAGATTGGTTTTCAGCTTAAAGATCTTTAAAAATAATCAACTTTCTAATATATATCAATTACCATTGTCCCACTGTTTTCCAGATATTCTCTTCTTGTAGGGGCTTTCTGAGCCTGCTCAGGCCCCTATGGTCACCGCCTGCTTGTTCTTTCTTATGGGCTCCCGGCTCCTGGTTTTTTTTCATTACAGGTGGGGCTCGGGAGCGCGCTGTTCCCCCATGCGCACTCCCTCTCTTCTCCGTCCTCTCTTCCTGCTCTCAGCACAGAGCGCAAAGAGCGTTCAGCTGGCTGGCTGCCTGTCACTCCCCCCCCTCCCCTCCTGAGTTATCTGCTGAAGTGCTGGGCTGTAGGGGCTGCAAGGAGTCTCTGCTAATGTTTTATAGATCCCTTTTGCCCTTTAATTACATTTTGCAGCCAGAGTCATTGTTAGTGATTTTTCATTGACTTATTGCCCTAATTTGTTTTTCCAATTCACTGAGTCTCTTCCATGATCACTATCCACACCCTCAGCTGCCTTATCTGCCCTAATTAAATTCATTCTCCTGATTGCTAATGCAGAATGAATTACTGCAAGCAGCTGGAGCCAGCAGGACACGGATGAGGTCACCTAAGGGAAGGGAGGGGGAGAGGGTTAGAAGAAAATGCAAGCCCGCCCTCGTTTTCAAAAATCAGAGAATGAAAACGGGGAAAGGTAGGCTTAATCTTGACATGAGACTTCCCTTTATGTAATTCTTATAGGTAAAGTCTCTAGCACTGAACCCAGTGTCTCAGATGTACTGTTATAACCTCCCTCTTTTTACTAAGAGAGGAATACCGGGGAGGGTGGGGGGGAAAGGGATTTGTATCATAAAAAAGACAATAAGATAGATATGGCTTAACGCGAAACTACAAAAATTGTTAAAGGGCTTTTAGCTTGAATATTATCCTGAACAAGTTTAGAAATCTAATTTGTAGAGATTGGAAGAAAGAGAATACATATTATACTGTAACTATAATGAAGGTGAGACAACTTTAGAAGGGGTTCTTTACTGAAAGGCAGCGGACTATGGACCTCTCTGCCAGAGGAAGTTTTCAGGGGAAGCTCGAAGCCCATAGGTGTCCTGGACGTCTCTCAGTGCAGGAATAATTTAGTTCTAGTCACTGTTTTCTGGAGATCGGTCACTGATCGGGTTTTTCCTCCAAAACACAGGATTTACACAGTAGTGAAGAAGACGTCAGGTGACTGTGTGGCCCCCAGCTGCTGCCCTGTGTGTCAGGAGGATGGAGCCGGGGCCCCTCATAGAGCCCCCCGCACTCACTGATACATGAGAGGGACAATAAGCAGAGATCCTGAATCACCAAAAAGATGACGGGAGCGGGCTGTATGGAGAGGGGGACACTGCTGCTGTTGGGAATGCTGGGACATTATACAGTAAACACCACTGGAGGGGTCGGGGTGATGACCGTTTTCTTTTGTGTGTCAGGTTTCCCTATAAGGGGGTCAGGAGGTCGCTGTCTATTTCTCCATGGAGGAGTGGGAGTATTTAGAAGGACAAAAGGATCTGTACAAGGAGGGTCATGATGGAGGATTGGAGGATAAACGGCCTTTATGTCACAAGGTAAGGGATGTGGAACTGGGTTATCTCACCTATTATTTTGGGGTTTCCCAGGACGGCATTTGCAGCCATGTTGGAGATTTAAAGAGAATTTTTCATCTGCCCCCTCAGAGGTTCTGTATGTCACACATGATGTGGCCCCTGTAGGATTTGGGGCCCCTCCTTTCTCCTATTCTCATACACAGCGTTCCTTCTCCTGAATGACCCCGCAAGGATGGACACGGACAGGAATGAGATCAGCAGAAAGATTTTTAGACCTCACCTTGGAGATTCTCCACTGGTGACCGGGAGGTAACTTTTCTTTTTTCTATAATTTTATTATTTACAAATCAATTGATAGAAGAGAGAAAATCCATAATAGGAGGAACGCGTCCTGTGTAAGAGCTTCAGGAGCTTCCAAGTGATGAACTGAGCAGCGGAATAACCTGCAGATCAGCCCCAGTATGGTCGTTATGTATCATGGGAACCCTGCAGCCATAGTAAAGTTATAGGAGCATGAGAATGGTAAGTCACCCATTTATTTCCGAGGAGGAGAGGGCCCAGAGGAGCCAATGGGATCAGATGGTCGGGTTCAGCCCAGAGGAGCTAAGGGAATCAGATGGTCGCGTTCAGCCTGGAGGAGCCAAGGGAATCAGATGGTCGGGTTCACCTCGGAGACTTGGATTTTTTCCACTTTTTTTGACAGTTACATAGAATTATAGAAGATGTCGGCTGTAGGTGACCACATCATTCATGTAGTTGCCTTTATATTATCTTATTTTTCATGTTAGGTTAGATTTCTTTATTCCAGGCAGGTTTACAGTCTCTGATTTTCCAACCATAATTGTTAAGGTTTCCATCATGTCGCCCCCTTCCCTGCTTTCCTCCAGGCAATACAGTTTTTTGGGTCTCTCCTAAATAAAAGGCTTCTATTTTACCAATCTCTTTTTGTACCTGGTCTCCAGAAATTAACCACTATTTCCAGATGTGGGGTCACCAGAGATATTTACAGCAATATTTTTCTTTCTACTGAGGGAGAAATATTGAGGTCACATCTAGAGACTTCATTAAAAGGGTTGTCTCAACACAGCGATTGCATTGTATGTTAAAGATCTTGCAAAAACAAATCACTATGCAATATGTGTCCATTAACAGTCATCTACCTACTCCTAGATATCCCCTCTTGTATGGGCTGCATTAGCTCCTCAGGTTGCTATAGCTACAGACCTGTTTGAGCTATTTCCCGATTGGCTGCCTGCACTGGTTGCTATAGCTACAGCCCGGCTTTATGCAGCTTAGTGGAAGCCAGTAAACCCCTGAATTCAACATGAAACCAAGAAACAGGGCTGAGGTAAGATGAATCCATGTAGTGAGACAAAACCTTTAACAGAGACATAAAAATAGAAATGGCTTAAGGACAGACAACAGAATGGGGGAAGGTTGTGGTCTTAATTATGATTTCAATTGTGATTCCAAATTGGATCTGAGGTAGTGGCCGAGTGGCTCAGAGAATCAGATATACACAAAGAGTGACTGAGTTGTCAAAGTGTGTGTGTGTATATAGTGATATATGGTAAGACCCCAAAAATTCGGGATCCCTTCTCATTCCCAGAGTTTTCTTTATTTTCTGACTATAAAAAAATTGTGTTCACTGAAGGACAAAAATTGAATTAACAGGTGGTTTTTATACTTAAACCAAAAAGTGTGAAACAACTGAAAATATGTTTTTATTCTAGGTTTTTTCAAAGTAGCCCCTTTTGCTTTGTTCACTCTTGGCTTTCCCTTTTGATGAGCTTAAAAAGGGGAGTCACTAAAAATGGTTTCCAAAAGTTTGAAGGGTTTCCCCAGAGTGCTTAGCCTTTTTCCCCCTTTTGCCTTCACTCTGGGCCGCTCCCCAAAAAAACCATCTCGATTGGGTTTAGATTGGGGATGTGGAGGCCGGTTTTGGGGGTAGCCCCCCATCTTTCCTTCTTGGTCAAATAGCCCTTCCCACGTCTAAAGGTGTTTTTGGGGGGTTATTGCCCGTTGAAAATAAATGTGGCCAACTAAACGCAAACCGGATGGAATAGCATGGCTGCAAGATGCTGTGGTTTTTGAAAAAGTCCCCAACAGTGCCCCAAGGGGAGACCCTCACACCACACCTCCTCATGTTTACGGTGGGAAAACCAGACATGTAGAGTCCTTAAGTTCCCCTTTTCTGGTGCCAAAGGCACGGTGGTTGGAAAAAAAAGATTCAAATCTGGATCATCAAAACCAAAAAGCAAAAAATTTCCATGGTCTAGTCTTCCTTGTTCTTTGCCCAAAAAAGCTCTTCTGTTGTTGCCGCCCCTTTTCAGTGGTTTCTAGAGCATTTTCCCATGAAGGCCGCTGCAACAGTCTCCTTTACTTTGTTGTAGATTTGTGTCTGCTGTCAACTCGGGGCATTGCCCTGGTCTTAATTGATTGTGTTAACCTGCGTTTTTGGGGACTCGGAAAAAATTCTCCCCCCGCAGCGAGGTGCTCTTGGTTTCCTTTCTGGGGCGGTCCCCATGTGAGAAGTTTCTTTTTTAGGTTGATGGTTTTTGCCATGCTTGGGGACATTTCAAAGTTTCCCCAATTTTTTTTGACTGTGGGCCCTTTATTTTTAGGTAAAAGGGCCCCTTTTCTTAGCTGCTTTTTCTTGCCATAATGAAAAACTAAGGGGCTTCGGTGTATACCTGACTTGAAAAACAAACTGTGGTCCCAACCCATTTTTAGGAAAAATCCACTTTTTAAAACCGCAGGGACACCCGTGAAGTGAAAAACATTTCAGGTGACTGCCTCTTGAAAATATGGAGAAAGAAGAGTGTGCAAGCGTAATCAAAGCAAAAGGCGGCTACTTAAAACTAGAATAGAAAGGGCTATTTTCGTTGTTTCCCTTTTTTTTTTCTATATAAATTTCCCCATGTGTTAATTATAGTTTTTATGCCCGCTTGTAATCTACAATTTTTTTTTGTCATGAAAATACGTAAATGTTGTAATGAGAAGGTTTTGTCCAACTTTTGGTCGTACTTGGGAAAAATTTTCAGTGTAATTTTTTCCCCTTTATTATCGATGTTTTCATTTTAAAAATTTAGAATTTCATACATGGTTTTTTTAGCCCAAGCATAAGAGAGCATCTACTTAGAGGTAAAATTTAGTGCAAAGTAAACCTGTTTTTTTTAATAAGTGAAAACAAAAATTGGGCCGGCAAAAGCTTTTTCCTACAAGGTCTTTAGCTTTCCCTTCTTTCCCAGAGGAAGTTTTATGGGGAAGTACAGTCAAAAGTCCCCGTGCCCGGAAGTCTCAGTGCAGGAATAATATCATTTCTGTCACTAGTTTTTGGGGATCGGTCACTGCCCCAGGATTTCCTCCTTAAACAGGATTACACAGTAGTAAAGAGACGTAGGTGACTGTGGGGCCCCCCAGCGTGTCCTGTGTGTCGGAGGATGGGGGGGGCCCCCACAAAAGGGCCTCCCCCGCACTCACGTACATGGGGGCAATAAGAGAAGATCCTAGAACTCCCCAACAAGAGGCGGAGCTGCTGATGGAGAGGTGAGCTGCTGCTGCTGGGAATGCTGGGACTTTATTCAGTAACATGTTTGCACCTTCAGCTTTTCACAAAATTGAAGAAAAACAGATTTCATCTCTTTTCCCATCCTCCCCTCCTATCTGATAATTATACAGTCAAGGGGTCCAAATCTCCCCCCTAAAGTCTGTGCTTGGGTATAACCCCTTGATTTCCCCCCTGCCCTTCAACCCCACACACCCAACCCCTCACCCAGCCTGAGCAAAAAAATTTTTCCCAAATTTGCCCCTTTTTTCAACTTTGACTAAAAAAAATAGCTTTCAGCCGCAAATTATTTCTAATTGTTCTCCACTTCACTATGACCTTTTTCCCTCTCTACTCCCCTACCCCCCATCCCTGTAACCCTTATCCACCCCCATTCCCTCATCCCGACCTCAGCCCCGTTATATCCCAGCTTTCACCCTCTCTTCAACCTTCACAAACCCTCTGGCAGTTTCCCCTTCTCTTTAAGAGTCCCATCACACCCACCCTGAAAAAACCATTCTTGCCCCCTCCTTCTGCCCAACTATCGCCCCTCTCACGTTCCATTTGTTCTAAACCCCTCGAAAAAAACCGTTTCCCTTCAATGTCCCCCCATCTGTCCAACTCTCTTCTTGCCCACTGCAGTCTGGTTTTCCAACCCCACCACTCTCAAAACCGCCCTAACAAAGGTCACCATGCCCGTCATGCAAAAGCCTCGGGCCCACTATCCCTTCTCTCTGGGGCCCTTTCTCTGCTTTGCATGTCGACCGCCCCTTGTAAAAACCCCTTCATCCTCAGCTCACGATGGGCCCCTTTCCCCGGGCTCCCGTCCCTCATGATGAACATTCAGGTCTCTCCTCTCGCACAACCCCCTCTCTGCCCTTTTGTTGGTGTCCCCCATGGGTCGTCTGGGTTCCTTTTTTTTTCTATCACCCCTTGGTCTGGGTAAACTCATGATCACTGGTTTCAAAAACCCTGTATGCTATGCACCAAATTCAATCTCCGCCCAGACATTCTCTCTCTGTCTAAGATCCCGCTGTGTCGTCCATTCCTCCTTCTTTCCTCCGTCTCCAAAAAATTAAAGTAAAGAAAACTGAATTTTTTTATTTTCCCTTCCCACTCCATTCCACTGATCTCTCCATTTTTTAGTAATGGCTCTACATCAGGTTCGCAAATCCGTGTTGGGTTAAACACTGACTCCCCTTTTTTCCTTAAAACCCCCATCCCAAAGCTCACCTTGCCCGCCCCCTTCACCCGAAAAAATTTTTTCCGATTATCATTTTTAACCCTGTCACACAAAAAATGATCATGCCCTCGTCATCTCCCGCCTAGACTACTGCAACATCCTTCTCTGCGGCCTCCCATCTAACACTCTTTCTCCCCTTCAATCCATCCTCAACTCTGCTGCCCATCTTATTCACCTCTCTCCTCGCTACTCCTCTGCCTCTCCCCTCTCCCGATCCCTTCACTGGCTTCCCATTGCCCAGAGCATTAATTTCAAGTTACTAACCATGGCCTAAAAGGCTCTCCATAACCTCTCTCCTCCTTATATCTCCGCTTTAATCTCCAGATATCTTCCCTCACGCAATCTCCGCTCCTCACAGGACCTTCTTCTCTGCTCTCCTCTTATCAGCTCATCACACAACCGCCTCCAAGACTTCTCCCGTGCTTCCCCCACACTTTGGAACTCACTCCCCCAACACCTCAGACTCTCCCCCACTTTCACCAGCTTCAAAAGCAACCTGAAAACCCATCTCTTTAGGATAGCCTACGACCTAGAATAACCCCGCTGTCACTACACCCCCCACAAACATGTCTGCCCCTCACCTCCTGTCTCTCTCAACCTTCCTTGCAGATTGTAAGCCTTCACGGGCAGGGACCTCTTTCCCTCTGTACCAGTTGTTAGTCACAGATTGTCATTGTTATAATTGTTTGACTTATGTTATGTTTATGACCACCTGAATGTACAGCACCCTGGAATCAATGGCGCTATAAAATAAATAATAATAATAATAATAATTACTGAAACATTCTTTTCCGTGGCCTTCCATGTAATACTCTTGCTCCCCTTCAATCCATTCTCTGCTGCCCATCTGAGCCACCTCTCTACTCACTACTCCTCTGTCTATCCACTGGTTACCGATTGCCCGGAAAATTTTAGTTCAAAATCTAAAAAAGATATACGACTTTCAAATCCCCCATGGACCTTCCCTTATTCTTCGATACCTCCCCCAGAAAATTCCATCCCCGGACCTTCTTTCTTTCCCTCATCAGCCCCTCCACACGGGCCTCCAAAGTGCTCCCTTTCTTATTGAAACTTATTACCACACCATAGATCTCTGTTTCCTTTACTGTCTAAAACCCAATCCCTTTGCCATTCCCTAATATCACGCTCTGTCCCTCCCTTCTTCTCCCTCTTTTTCTTTGTGGATGTAAGCTTTCCTTCCGTTCAGTGTGTTACTTAATATTATTTTTTTTAATAAAAATATTTCTTCGTCCCACATAATGAATTCTCTTGGCCTTTGCAGTATGTCTTGACAACAATTTATTATTTTTAAATGGTAAGTATTCCCCACCAGCTCTGGGCATGCCATCCCTGGGGGAGGGCCCCCATTTGTTTTTGATATCGCCTCTCCCTTTGGACTTTTTTTTGGGTTTTAATATATGGTTGAGTAATTTTTTGTTTTAGGACGCTGATAACTATATTTTTATGATTGTGGTTTGGGTAATATCAAAAATGGTAAGGGGAGCCTGATTTTTTGTACTAGGTGGTTTATTTTCGAGTATTTTGGGACCTTTGAATCCTTTGAAAGGGTTAGGTTTGAGCCCCAGGTGCGCCCTTTTAGGGCGTCATTGTGAGGTGTTTAGTTTCTTGTTTTATTTGTTTTTAGGGGTTAGTTTTTAATTTGTAAAAGTTACGTTTCAGAGAATCCTTTTTTTGTTTTCTTTTTTTTTTTTTTTGCGATAAATTTTGATGTTTTACATCTTTTGGTTTTATCTGTTTTTTGATGTAAACCCAAAAAATTGGATCTGTGATTTGCTATATTATGTACCTGAACCCTTTTGGGTTGTACAACACCCTGGATTTTAAAGGGGCTTAAAATAAAAGTAAAAAACATAAGGGGAAAGGGGCTGGGTGATGACCCTTTTCATTTTGTGTGTCGGTTCCTATACGGTTCCAAAATGTCGCTTTCTAAATTTCTCCTGGAGGAGGGGAGTATTTTGGGGACAAAGGATCTGTCAAGGGGATCAAGATGGGGATTGGAGAATACCGGCCTCTTATGTCACAAGGTAGGAGATAGAGCTGGGTTTTTTGCCATTACTTTTGGGGCGGGGTGGCACTGGCGGCCCTGTTTTTGCAAAAGTAAAGTGTCACAGAAAAATAACCCATGTTTTTTTTTGTGTTTTTTTTTAACCATTTTATGTTGGGTTTTTTTTTTATTTGCTATCTATATTTTAAAAATCCCGAGCTCCACGGTCTCATTTTTACCCTAACCCTAAAATTTGTCGCCTTCCCCTTTGTGGGGGTTTTCCCCATTATCACCCGATGGTTACAATGGAAGGTGACCCCAGTGTTAGATAAAACCCCCCTTTTCACCCTTCCAGTAGGATATCATCACAGCTTCCCTCCCCACACAAAGACTTCTTCCCAGGTCACACAGAATGCCTCAAACACTCTTCCATAGAAGTCAATGAGTCCTAGAAGCCCTTGGGCTTCCCCTTTAAAAATCTTTTATGCTCCCTGCAGGTGACTTCTAGGCCAGTTTCCCCAATGTGGCGACCCACAGTTACAGCTTACATTCCAGCCTGGTACTAGAGGAGCAGACTAGAAGAGTGGTCCCAGACAAGCTGAAGCGCAGAGAAGGTACTTTTGTAGTTGAGGACAAGCTGAAGGTCAAAGCAGGTACTGGACAGGAAGCGTGATCAGGAACAAGTCAGAAACCAGGAAGCATACATATTCCAATAACAGTGGCACACTATAAACTAGAGCACTATCAAAGGGGACATAGGAATTTTGAAAAAAAGCATTTTTGCTATCTAGGATACATGAAAAAGTTTTGAGGTTCTCAGTTCAACTTTTTTGATCAAAAATCCCTTAAGCCACCTCCGACTTCAACGGGACCTCGAGGCAGGTGGTCCTACACTATTGATACCTCTTGTTTGGGTCCTATTCAGACCTCCATAATCCAGGGAATGAAGAAACCAGCTTACAAGTTACACTGCACTGATTAAACAGTCTGTCAAGGTCGGTGGAGTGCAAAAAACCAAAATGGGGGCAGCCATCCTCCAAACTCAAACAGAAACAATTATATGGCTATGCACATCCCAAAAACATTTTTGAAAAAAATGAACATAGGTGCAACGCTGGTGCGGCTGTTTGTAAACATACATATTCCAATAACGTTTGGGACACTATAAAACTAGGCACTATCAAAGGGGACATGGGGATTTTGAAAAAAAAGCATTTCTGCTATCTAGGCTATATGAAAAGTTTTTTGAGGTTCTCGGTTCACATTTTTGATCAAAACTGCTTGACAGGCTTTTTAATCAGTGCAGTGTAACTTGTAAGCTGCTTCCTTCATTCCCTGGATTATGGAGGTCTGAATAGGACCCAAACGAGAGGTATCAATAGTGTAGACCCACCTGCATTGAGGTCCCATTGAAGTTCGGAGGTGACTTAAGCAGTTTTGATCAAAAATGTGAATGAGAAACCCCAAAAATTTTCATATATCCTAGATTAGCAGAAATGCTTTTTTTCAAAATTCCTATGTCCCCTTTGATAGTGCTTAGTTTATAGTGTGCCACTGTTATTGGAATATGTATGTATACTATAGCTGCACCAGTGTTGCACCTATGTTAATTTTTTTCAAAAATGTTTTTTGGATGTGCATAGCCATATATTGTTTCTGCTTCTAGAAACCAGGAAGCGACATGTGAGAATCACTTCAGAACCCTATGATGTACACTGAAGATATAGCATAAAGCTTGGGAGAGGTTTTCCCCTTAACTAGCCCATAAAAACAAAGCCGTAAGGTATCAAACACTTCCCCCTTTTTCCATTAAATGGGCCAGCATGCACCTACACAAAAAATACAGGGGGGGTAATGAGCGTCTGCAGAGAACGGGGGCCCCCCACACCGCAGCAA
>JAODAL010077871.1:0-5000 GCA_025379985.1 Phyllomedusa bahiana
AAATGTCCCGTCTGGGGGAAAGTTTATTAAAATTTTCTGTTTATTTGCAGGAGTAAAAAAAGAGATTTCTAGTGATCGGAGAAAGGGCATCATTTAAAAATCACTTGTTAAAATAAAGCCCCGGGGCATATAAAGGGTTTAAATTTTTAGTTTTTTTTTGGGGGGTTTTTTTTTTTTTGGGATACAAAACACCTATTGCTTTTTTTGTAAAGGTTTTTGTTCAAAACCCGATTTTGGGAAAAAAAAAGATGCCAGTCCCTGATTAAAGATCCCTTTTTGGTTTTTTAAAAATTTTTTTTCTTTTTTTTTTGAGAGGGGAGTGTGGAATTTAGTGAAGGGGGATGGATCCTTTTTTCCCTTTTTTTTGTTGATTAATGCTTGTTTGTCATACATCCCTATTCCCGAATCGTTATGCATTGTTTTTAATTGCAGATAAACCCCCACAACAAATTTTTTCCTGCAAAACAGAGTTTAAAAAGAATACTGTATTTGATAGAAAGTATTTAAATTTTTTTCTGTGACAGCTTAGACCCCGAGAGGGCAAACTTAGGCCCAATGAGAAATGTTTAAAGGGGGAAAAAAAAAATCAAGAATTATGTGAATAAATATAATGCATCACAAAAAAAAGAAACCCGAGAAGACTGTTTTGAAAAATTTTTCTGATTGGAGAATGTTATGATATGTTGTACGCCCACAGAGGGGGAGGAAGGGTATATGATTTTTTCTGTTTTTTTTGGGGTTTTTTTTCTGATTTTTTTAAACCAAAAGCCAATATAAGTTTTTTTTTAGGGATTTTATTTACATGTGGGGTTAAAAATTTTTCATGTGATGAAATTAATTATTTTGAAATACATTTTTGCTGTGTCAGAAACTTCAAAGGCCAATTTAATGGCGGGGTTTTTTTTTTTTTTTTTTTTATTACTGGATTGTCCCAATCAAGATATTTATTCACTGCGGGGGGGTGAAGGTCAAACTGGGGGGAAGCGATTATTCACTGCTCTTAGTACTGATAATTTGACGAGATCAAGTCCATGTCCACCCCACCGCCGCACAGCGCCCTTTTACGTACGGGACAATTCAATTAAAGAGCATTGTTTGTGATTACCTACAAGATTCAAAAATTGTTTTAAAATTTTCATCTTAGTAGCACAATTGCCAAGGCCAAGCCCAAAGAGGGGTTTGGGGATTACGAAGGTCACATATAAAGAAGTTGCACTATACGTCCCCGGTTAAACAGCACAACAGGACCCCACCGCTTAATAAACCCACTAGCTTTTGAAGCGCAAAAACAAAAAAAAGAAATATTTTCTTCTTTTTTATTATAAAACTTAACACTTTTTTAAATAGTTTTAATCTTCAAAAACCGTAACATCATAAAAAATTTAAAACACTTACGATTCAAGCAAGTCCATCCAAGCAAAAAAAGACCCGACACCCACACGGGGAGTAGAGCCCAACCTTTCCACAAAATTATCCAGTTCCCGATCACCAACTTTTTCGGGAGACCCCCCCCCTTTCTCAACCCGGACTTTGCTTCCAGGAGGGCGTTCTTAATGCCACTAAAGGGTGAGTGGTCAACCACCACACCAATTTACTCCTAATCAATTAAACATGAACTCACAAATATAACATTAAACAAAACACCAACACCACAGAACAACTAACAGGGGCAAGAGAAAACTTAAAAAATACTATTGTTCTTGACTAGTCATGTGTACAAATATTAATTAAGATCCTTAACGAATATGCCAACTAACCTAAAATCAACGGGCAAAAAGGAAGGGTCAAATACCTAAATTCTTAAAAAAAATTTTTCCCACTGACGTTTTCATTTACCCCTTGGGGAAATCATCTAATCTATGATCCAGAAAAAAAAACCTTCGTAAATTTTTGGGTTTTTAAACTTTTCGGGCATTACCTTCATTTCTTCCAATCACACCAGGGGATTCAAAATTTTAGACTAAGAGGGGCGAATTGATTCCCCCAATGGAATTGTTTAGAATTTCGGGAAAATTTGGGTTCTAACGAAGTCGAATTTTGGGTACTTGGGGTGAACGAAGTGGTTTTTCATTAAAAAATGGCTGGGGGCACATGGCGTTACGGGGGAAAGAACTCGGGGGAAAAGGGCATAGCCTGCATGACATGTGCAGAGATAAGCCAACAAACCGGCGGATTCTGACGTCACCCACTATATAGCCCGGGGCGCGACGCGGGGAGCCAACTCCCCAGTACTGATCAAGGAAGGGCGCCGCGGCTGATTGTTACTGAAGAACTGATTTTTTTACAACGATTTTTGGGGTGTTCATTTGTCCAAGACTGCTTCCTTAACGTTCTATTTCTATTTTTTTGGGTAGGGTCTGAAACCATTGCGCCCCACTGCCTGCAATACATTTAAATCCTATCTGCCACAGCACTTAATAAAAAGGGGGGATCTAACCAGTTCCTGTTGTATTCATTTAAAAAACGTTTTTTTACAATACAAATACCATTTTCATTTTTGGCGCTAAATTTTTTTTGGGCACAATTTACACCCGGGGTTAATTTAAAGCTGTTTTTCAGCTGTGGTGACTCCAAAAACCGCCATTTTCACCGCCAAAAAATACATTTTTCCTGTACCCCCTAATTCCAAGAAAAGGGTTAATTACTTTTTATCTCTTTTTTTTTGGGGCGTAAAAAACCGCTTGAACACGTACAAAGCTATAGTTTAGCAGTCCTGAACATCCTTTTAATCAAACCCTTAAAAGGTTACAGCTTAAAAACCAGCATTTATTATAAAGGGAAATGATGGAGGAATGAATTTTTAAAGGAAATCTTGTCTCTCATCACCCCTTCTCTGTCTTTCCGGGTAAACCATTTCTTGGATCTCCACCCCTCAACATTGCTCTTTAAACTCCTCTATATATGTCTTATTAAAGGTACACACTTTTGATAAACTTTGTATTTGGCTGCATCCCGCTGGACGAGGCCTAATTGTCTACCCACTATCACTTTCCAACTTTCCTTTTTTGCTCACCAATACCCCCCCCCCACTCCCAATTTCCCCTAGTAAAAGTACGGCTTCCATTTAAGCATGCACTCTATCAGTCATGACTTAAGTCATCCGTGCAACTCCCTTTTAAATCAATTCTTAATGTTGCAGCATTTAAAACCACATTGAAACCAAATGAACCAAAGGAAATAAGACCCTTCCCACCCTCACCAAAAAGCACCCAATATCACCTCTCTGCCACAATCTTCACTCCTGCCTAATCACAAAACCCTTTTTTCCCCAACACCCGCGCTGGCCAAAGGATTCCAATCCCCCCTTTTTCTTCCCTCACACCGACCCAACCTTCCCTCTTTCCCAACCTTAAGACCCTTTCTCAAAAAAAACCCCCAACCCCTTAATACCAGCATTGTATTATGAAGGATGTGAGTGAATGGAATCCTTAAAGAAAATCTTGTCTCTCATCTGACCTCACTTCTTCTGTCATTCCCAGGTACGCATTTCTGTGGATCTCCACCCCTAACATGTGCCTGTGAGAATCTCCTGCTATAAGTCTTATTGAATGTTAACGCATTTCTGTGGATTCTCCACCCCTCAACATGTGCTCTGTGTGAATCTTCCTGCTATATATGTCTTATTGAATGGTACGCATTTCCTGTGGATCTCCACCCCTCAACATGTGCTTCTGTGTGAATCTCTCTGCTATTATATGTCTATTGAATGGTACCAGTTTCTTGGATCTCCACCCATCAACTTGTGCTCTGTGTAAATCTCCTGCTATATATGTCTTATTGACTGGTACGCATTTCTGTGGATCTCCACCCCTCAACATGTGCTCTGTGTAAATCTCCTGCTATATATGTCTTATTGAATGTACGCATTTCTGTGGATCTCCACCCCAACATGTGCTCTGTGTGAATCTCCTGCCTATATACTGTCTATTGAAATGGTACGCATTTCTGTGGCTCTTCCACCCTCAACATGAGCTCTGTGTGAATCTCCTGCTATAAATGTCTTATTGAACTGGTAACGCCATTTCAGTGGGCATCTGCACCCCTCTACTGTGCTCTGTGTGAAACTCCTGCTATATATGATCCATATTGAAATGTTACGCATTTCTGTGGCTCTCCACCCCTCAACATGAGCTCTGTGTGAATCGTCCTGCTATATATGTCTTATTGAATGGTACGCATTCTTGTGGATCTCCACCCCTCAACATGTGCTCTTGTGTGAATCTTCCTGCTATATATGTCTTATTGAATGGTACTCATTTCTGTGGATCTCCACCCTTCAACATGTCTCTTTGTGAATCTCCTGCTACTATGTCTTATTGAATGGTACGCATTTCAGTGGAATCTCCACCCCTCAACATGTGCTCTGTGTGGAATCTCCTGCTACATATTCTTATTGAATGGTAACACACTTTTGATAAACTGTTGTAGTATTGTGCTGCATCTCCTGCAGTGACGAGGCCTAATTGTCTACCCACTATCATTCCAATCTTTTCCTTCTGCTCACCAATATCCTCCCCCCCCCCCCCACCGCCCAATTTCACACCCGGTAAAGTAGCTGGCTTTCCTATTTAACATGCACTCTAGCAGTCATGACCTTTAGTCAGTCATGCAACATCCTTTAAGTGGCTACTCCCTAAGTGTACTATATGTAGCATTAATAACCAGCATTTAGTTCCAGAAGTGACAGGAGGTAACCAAGACCCTTCCCAGCTTCCTCACTCAACACCCAATATGCACCTCTCTGCCACAATCATCACTGCCTGCCTAATCATCAAACTCCTTGTCCTCCCCTCGAGACACCGCCTGGGCATGATTCCATAACTCCCCTTTCTGTCTTACCCTCACACCTGACGCTCAACTCTTCCCCTCTTCCACACACATTAAGACCTTTCTCAAAAAACCACACAACCCCCTTTTCCTTTATCCCACACACAACCTCCACAGCTCTCTACCTGCTTCTCCTCGCTGCCGTGGACATATCTCCCAATCCCGGGCCACCA
>JAODAL010077871.1:10000-13118 GCA_025379985.1 Phyllomedusa bahiana
CGAGGAAATAAACTATTTATTGCATTTTTACACAAGGTTTCTATGCATCCCTGACTAAGACCTTGAGGTAAAATTCCCCAAAACATTGATGTGGTTTTATTGCGGATTCCATCCAAATGCCATATAGGAAATAAATGGGCTCTTTTCTGACTTTCAATCATGATGAAAAAAAAATTATCCAAATCCCATACAGGCCATGTGAAATACCCTTTGAAAGAATTCATTATCCTTTTTAACACCCTCAAAACGCTGAAGTACACACCTTTTAAATTCATCGGCGTATGTTGTTCATTAGAGTCATCGTCATCTCTACCCTCCACCACGTCTTATCACTCAACTAGAGGAGACTATTGAGCTCACAAGCTAAATGCTACAAGCATGTGCGTCAGGAAGCCAGAGTAACTTAGCGAATGCGTTAGAGTAAGATGTCTATGAGGCAATATGCATTGAGTAGACTGACTCTAAAGGTGAGTTTGATGTTTTGAGGTGAGACCCTCTGTATTTAGCAAGTAAAGTTCTCCCACATCAAGCGTATCAAACCAGTCGTAATAGACATAGGTATAGACGATGCCTTAAATGCTGTAGCAATAAATGCTGCTTGCAATGAAAAAATGATGTCAAGTCACACCTTAGGAGACTGCTTCATACATTATCCTTCCTCCCTCAGAGGCATTATCACACTAGTAGGTAGCATTCCCAGACACAGGTCAAATTTATATGTCCATCACACTCCAAGGATAGTGAAAAATGAATTATCATTTCAGACACTAGCCTGCCATTGGTCAAGTCACGTTCCATTCAGTTGATCTTTGGCATTGTGTAAAGTGATCATAGCCTTGTTTGACAATGTGGGCATTACAAGCTGCCCGGGTCAGAGAAAAATTCATTTTGTCATAGAGATACAGACAGGGTTCTCATCCAAAAATGGATCCCTTCATATTTTTATTGGCACAATGCAGGTTCAGCGTTACCAGATAGCAACATAACCCTTCCCAAATTGACCGTAGCTGGTACATCCAACGCGGGAAGTGACTTCCGCACATGGAGGTACCGGTACATCTTTGAAATCATGCTGACTCTCAAGCGGGGCCCACACGATTACAGACATGGGACCAGCTGTATATTACAGTTAAAATACTCTCAATTGTATCACTGAGCAAAAGTCCACTATGGGGAAAAGTAAAAAAAAAAATGTGAAAAAATAAAAGAAAGTAAAACACACACCATGAAAATATAAAATAAAAACATGTCACCGCCCTTTTTCCCCTTACAAAATGGAAGATCATCCCCCAAAAAAAGATAAAAAATAAATATAGTACGCAGATTTGGTTTCATCGCGTGCATAACGACTCTGTAATTAAATCTGTAATGTTAAGTAACCCACACAGTGAAGAGATTTTTGGTTTCATCCTCACAGCAACATAAAATAGGAATAAAAAGCTATGCAAAAACTCAATATAAACTCTAAAATGCCAAAGTGTTGCAAATTAATATGTTCAATATAGTACATCTCGCAAAAAAAGATCCCTAAACAGCATCTGTATATAAGGAAAAATAAAAAGTTATGCTATCAGAAGATAGCGATGCAGATATATTATTTTACACAATAAAAACACTTTTTAAAGCCTTCAACATAAAAAACTATATAAATTTGGGTACGCCGAAATCGTATCAACACAAGAGTAAACTAACTTGTCATGTATACTGCACAGTGACACTGTAAAAAATAAAAATTAAAAACAATACTAGACTGCAGTAGTATCTTCACTCTGCCCTCCAAAAAACGGGTTTTTAAAAGCGATCAAAAACTCATATAAATGTCAAAATGAATACCAATAAAAACATTAACTACACCCTCAAAAAAATCAGCCCCTACACACTCCCGAACACAAAAAGTAAAAAAGTATATGGCTCTCAACAAAGGTGATGCAAAACGTGTTTTTTCGTTTTGATAAAAGTGTTTTATTGTGTAAAAGCAGTAAAACATAAAAAAAATACAAATTGGTTTATTGGCTGTTGAACTGATGAGTAAAACTACATGTCATTTATACCGGCATGATGACTGCTGTAATAAATAAAAATAAAAAACCACCAGAAATAGCTGTATTTGTTCAAAATGCTCACAAAAACCTTAATAAAAAGTATCAATGTGTCATATGAACCCCATAATGACCAATAAGAAACGTCAACTCATTTTGCAAAAAACAAGCCCATAATCAGCTCATATACAAAAAATAAAAAAAGTGATGCCATGATACTATGAAGACATACAAAAGCATAAAACACATTTCTATTGCGCAAAAGTAATAAAACATAAAAATACTATATGAAAATCTATATCATTGCAATTGACCGACCCACATAGTAAAGATTATCCTGTATTAAACGAAGCCTCAAAAAAAATGGCGTGAACTGCCCCACCCCTATTTTCATGGCCCATATGTTAAAAAGCAATGGACCAACCTGTGCACCCAAAATTGCACAATACAACCTTATACTAGATGAGATCCATGAGGGGTGGTTAATACCAACATGGGGTACTTATCTGGTAGGTTTTTTTCTCTGATCAGATATATTAGGGCTTGCTCTAAATGCAAAATGCACACATCAAACTCTGACTCCAAAAGCCAAATAGCACACCCCTCCCTTGTTCGCACTGCCATGTGCCCAAACAGCAGTTTAAACCCACATATAAGGTATTGCAAACTTGGAAGAAATTCCATAACAAAATTTTTTCCAGGAATCTATTGTAAAAATTAAAAATTGCAGATTGTTGGGCAAAACATTTTTTCATTATCACAGCCTAATGGTAAAAAAAATTGTGCAACATCTGGGGTTGATATAGATCACTTACACCTTTGGATAAATACCTTAAGGATGTAGGTTTCCAATATGGGATCTGTTAGGGGTGTTTATAAAGATTTAGCACTTAGGGATTCCGCAAACCTGAGACCCCAGATGCCGGTAGGTTCTCACCTGCTCTGAGGCTTGTCGTGAGCCAAATTAGCCGCTCTAGGGCCACACATAGGGATTATCTCTGAAAACGGCAGAATTGGGAATCAATGTTGAGAATGAATGCCTTTTCCTGTCACATCTACCGTGTTATTATTATATTATT
>JAODAL010077872.1:0-13118 GCA_025379985.1 Phyllomedusa bahiana
CAGATTAAATTGCAGTACACAAAAGCACAACAAACACAGGTCATTTAAAAAGACAATAGTAGTAGTTACATACTACCCCATGAAGTACTCACTGTTGTTTTTTAGTTATTTAAAGTATCTAAAACCAGTTAAATCCACAGTGGAAATCGGATGTTAAGCCTCAGATTTCTGCTGCATATTCCAAAGCTTTTTGTGGGTCAGAATAAATGTCATATTCACCTGCCCTAAGTAAGATTGTCTGTCCTTTGTTGTACTCGTGATGTTTTGGTACCCTATATTTAATGAATAAGCTCTGCACTTTTCGGCGTGGACTCATTAGACTCATTTTTTATGTTGTGTAGGTAAGAAAAACAAAAAAAAAATGTTGATGTAGTTCATGTAGTACATTCTTTTATCCCCTTGACATCGTATAATGTATGCATGTCATGGCATCATTAAGATGTATGGAGTCAGCTCCATACACAGTTGGTTCTGGTCATTAATTACAGCTGGCACCTACCTCCAATGCTCAGAGTCAGAGATAACTCCCATCTTGGCCATTTAACTACTTAAATGCTGTGGTCAACGTACAGTGGGGAAAATACGTATACACTGGTGATTTTGCAAGTTTTCCCAACTATAAAGAAAATCACATTATATGATTTTTAAATAATTAATTTGCATTTTATTGCATGAAATAAGTATTTGATCACCTACCAACCAGTAAGAGTTCTAGCTCTCACAGACCCGTTTGTTTTTCTTTAAGAAGTCCTCCTACTTTGCACTCATGTCCTGTATTTATTGCACCTGTTTGAATATGTATAAAAAGACACCTGTCCACACAATCAATCAGGTAACCAGGTGACAAAATTGTAGACCTGCACAACGCTAGGATAGACTACAGGTCAATAGGCAAACAGCATGATGATAAGGAAACAAATGTTGGTGCAATTATTATAAAATGGAGGAAAAAAAAGATGACTGTCAATCTTCCTCAGCCTGGAGCTCCATGCAAGATCTTGCCTCGTGGAGTAAGGGTGAATGTGAGAGAGGTCCAGAATCAGCCCAGAACTACACGGGACGACCTGGTCAAAGACCTGAATAGAGCTGGGACCCCAGTCTTAAAAATTACCGTAACACACTATGTCTGTCAGGGACAGTCAGGGCACACGCAGAGACACAGACGAGTGAGGCCCTGACACTGGTCCCAACCTCTGTCCCTGCATTTTGGGGAACCCAACTCTTTACCAGGTTGGCCCCAACCAGAAGACTGATGACTGCTCTGAGTAAGTGAAACACAGACAAAGACAAACAAGCAAAAGACGTCAGGCAGGCCAAGTCAGTAACAAATGGGCAGTGCAGTACAGAAACGTGAGTCAAAAGAATAACCAGGAACCAAGCAAGAGTCAGAGAGCACAGAAAGTCAAATGAGAATACAGGCGAACTATAGGGAAAGGAAACCATATAGCAGGCAAAGAAGACAGGAAGCAGAGACTATAAATAGGGAAGGGGAGGAAGAAGAGCAGAAGTGATAGGAAGAAAAAACTGTCAATCACCAAGAGAACCAGTTAACCCTAAAAGTGCTGGAAGGTTTCTAGCCACAGGCATTGGCCAGAAATCAATTAGACATACAAAGTTTGTAACCAGAGTTCACACTAGGAGAAAATGTAATGGCCAAAGCCATAGTTATGGTCGCAGCGGCCGTGGACGTGCGTTCAATCTCATATTCCAACTCCCCTTGTATGACCAGAGGACGAGGAGGAGGACGACTGACAACCGCGGGAATGTATCTTTTCAGTAGAGATTTATGGAACACTGGATGAATGCGGAGTGAATTTGGAAGTCGCAGTCTGAAAGATACTGGGTTTACAATTTCTGTTATGACAAAAGAACTAATAAAGCGAGGGGCGAATTTTGAAGATGGGATCTGAAGATGGAGGTTTTTCATCAAGAGCCACACCTTGTCACCAACCATATATTCTGGTCCGGGCCGGCGTTTTTTATTAACATATTTAATTTGTTGTAGTTGGGCTTTTCCTACAGTCTCATGACTCCTAGCCCAGACTGTGCACAGTCACTCAACGGCGGATTTTACAGAAGAGAATTTAGATTCGCAACCTGTAGTGGCGGAGCTCCTGGGGTGAAACTTTTAATTACATTAAAAGGTGGACAGACTGTTCGAGGAATTCTCGTGATTGTTTAGAGCAAATTAGGCCAACGTCAAATACTCACTCCACCTCTCCTGAAATTCCGAAACATAACATCTGAGATATTGCTCTAGTGACTGATTAAGTCTTTCAGTCTGCCCATTAGTTTCGGTCTGGAAGGTGGAGGAAAAGGACAGAGAGATGCCCAACCTACCACAAAATGCTCTCCAGAACCTTGACACAAACTGTACCCCTCTGTCGGACACAATACTGGAAGGAATGCCATGAAGTTTCAGTATATGAAGAACAAATAAACTGGCGAAGGTCTTTGTGGAAGGTTATTTTTTCAATGAAATAAGGTGACACATTTTAGAGAAGCAGTCCACCACTACCCAAATCACTGACCTAACCTTGGAGGGAGGAAGGTCGGTAATGAAATCCGTGGAGATGTAAGACCAGGTTCTGTTGGGCAAAGGAAGAGGGTGCAATAAATCCTCTGGGAGTTGTCGGGGTACCTTTTCCCTCGCACAAGTCTCTCAGGCAGTAACAAATTCCTTGACATCACGCTGCCAGGAGGGCCACCAGTAGGTACGAGATAGAAGGTATCCAGTGCCCGCGATGCCAGGATGCCCGGACAAAACTGAGGAGTGGATCTCCGCCAGAATCTTCAAACGAAGATGGCAAGGGACAAAGAGTTTATCAGGGGGTAGTTTGGGAGGAGCAGAGCCTTGTGAGCTGGCAATGGCAGACACTAAATCTGCAGTGAGGGTAGCAACAGCTACACCCGGAGCAAGGATATTTTCAGGTTGCCCCTCCAGGATGTCACTCGCACCAAAGTTTCGGGACAAGGTGTCAGCCTTAACATTTTTTGCCCCTCGATGGTAGGTTACCACAAAGTTAAACCTAGTGAAAAACAAAGCCCATCGTGCTTGACAGGGTTCAACCGTTTAGCATTGTCAAGATACAGTACATTTTTATGAACAGTCATCCTATGCCTGGCTCCCTAAAGAAGGTGTCTCATTTCTTCAAAGGCCCATTTAATGGCCAACAATTCCCTGTTACCAATCTCATAGTTAATCTCCGCGGTGGAGAATTTTCTGGAGCTCCTTGGGACAGGACGGCTCCTACACCTAATTCAGATACATCCACCTCTACGACAAAAGGTTGTTCTAGTTCAGGCTGGACCAAGACAGATGCAGAAGTAAAACATTTTTTCAAGGTCAAAAATGCTTGCTTAGCCTCAGGTGTTCAGGAGGTGGGGGGTCAGTCCCTTGCCTAGTAAGATCCGTAAAGGGTTTAACAATCAGGGAGAAAAATTCTTAATAAATTTGTGATAATAGCAAAACCTAAAAAACATTGGATTTCTTTCAAAGTGGTAAGTCTCACCCACTCTCTGATGGCAGAAACCTTTTTGGGTCCATACTTATAGAATTGGAACTAAGTATGTACCCCAAGAACCCTATCTCCTGGACTCTGAACTGACATTTGGACAATTTGCCACATAACTGATTCTGTTGCAACCTGGAAAGGACCTCCCTCACATGTTCCTGATGTGTATCCCAATCCGGGAAAAAGATGAGGATGTCATCTAGGTACACAACAATGAAACGGCCCAGAAGGTCCCTGAAAATATCATTAACAAATCGTTGGAAGACGGCAGGGGCATTGCAAAGTCCGAAAGGCATGACTAGAGATCGATTTTGGAAAACCATTGAGTACCCACAACCTGGTTGAAAAGATCCAGGATCTGAGGGAGTTGATTTTGGTCCTTTAATGTGATCTTATTGAGCTCCCTATATTCAATACAAGGGTGGAGACAAAGAAAAAAACAGCTCGCTCCCACTGGCCAGATAGATGGTCATATGTGACCCTTTTCCAGGCTTTCCTTAATATAGTGACACAGATTCTCGTTCCAGGGTTGATAAATTGAAGATACGACCCTTAGGAAGCTTTGCCCCCGGAACGAGGTCTATTACACAATCATGTGGCCAATGCGGCGGGAGACTGTCCGCAATGGGCTCATCAAAGACGTCTTTGAAATCAGAGATAAAGTCGGGAATATCATAATTACCATTTATAGAACATACCAAGGATTGTACTGACTTTAGATGAGAACCACATGAATCCCCCCATTTAACCAACACAGGATTATGGAGGCGTAGCCATGGCAAGAACAAAATAATATCCATGGTAAGTTTCTTCATGACAAAAAAAGACAGTTGTTCGGAATGCAAGCACCCAACGTTCAAGGTAATTTCAGTGGTACAATATTCTATTCTTCCCTCAGTTAGGGGGGTAGAATCTGTACCTGAAACTGAAAAGGGAGAACATAACGGAATTAATTCTAACCCTAGGACTTGGGCCACAGGGATACTAATGAAACTAACAACAGCTCCTGAATCAATCATGGCTTGGCAAACAAAACTCTTGGTTCCAGAAGTCAAAGTGACAGGTAAGGAAATCTTGTTATTCAAGTAAGGGGGTGCTTGTACGCCTGAATTATCCTACTTGATGTCCTTCAGGCGTTTGCAGTTTTCCCACAGTGACTTAGGCCTGGTCGGGCAGCTCCTCAGAACATGGCCTGAATCCCCACAGTAAAACCACAAGGTGTTTTCCGGCCAATGTCTCCTCCTGATGGCCTCCGAGGTGGAGGCCAAACTTCTTTGTGTAACAGCAGCAAATAATCAAAATAGAAAAGCTGAGACTGAGTGCACGCTTGGTTGATCAGGATCCAGATCAAAATTCAGTACAAAAATCCAAAGCAAGCAGCAATTCAGAAAAACGTGACTTTATTGTCCAATCAGCAGCAACTTTTCAGCCCCCACCAGGGCTTTTTTAAAGCTACACACACAGTGCCAACTAGTGGTATATATAGTGAACAATGTCAACAATCAATTTATACAAAATATTAAATAGAAAATGTGAACAAATCAAATATCTTCAACAGCATAATCCATACTGTGATTCCATCATAACAGTGCACACAATTTACCATATATTTTCAATACATCGTGACATGTGATACTAGTGATCAAGTGAAATATTCTATATCCTGATCAACATAATACAATAAACACACATGTGACATAATTAAGGCTTGATGAAAACAAAGTATATGTAAGGCGCATGCGCGGGTTGTCGTCTGCAGCCACACGGTATCGGAGTCTAAGTGACTCTGGTGCGCAGGCGCCGGTGGTTGTTGAGCGGCGCGTGCGCAGTCTATCTTCAGAGACGCCGGAGGGTTGTGTAGCGTGTCAGTTCCATCCAGTCAGTAAGCCTTACATAACTTTGTTTCATCAAGCCTTAATTAGTCACATTGTGTTTATTGTATTATTTTTGATCAGGATATAGTATGTTTCACTTGATCACTAGTATCAATTCACGATGAAATGAAAAAAATAGGGTAAATTTGTGTGCACTGTTATGAGGGAAAATCACAGTATGGATTATGCTATTGAAGATATTGATTTGTTCATAATATCTATTTAATATTTTGTATAAATTGATTGTGACATTGTTCACTATATATACCACTAGTTTGGCACTGTGTGTGTAGCTTGAAAAAAGCCCTGGTGGGGGCTGAAACGTTGCTGCTGTTGGGACAATAAAGTCACGTTTTTCTGAAGTGCTGCTTGCTTTGGATTTTTTTTTTTTTCCGAGGTTTAGGCCAACACCATGGGTTCCTCTCCAGAGTCCCAAGCGGGAGATGGTGAAGGAGTTGGGAGAGAAGCTTTAGTAGCGACAGCAGAAAAAGGTTTGACAGGAGAGCCTAACCTGAATTGCCCAGTCAACCCCCCAAGCCTTTCCCTGGGTGAGGGGCACGGATGCGCCTGCCACCCGGGACGAGGGTCGCAGGGGCATCCGTGACAGTACCCTCCTTTGGCCCCTCCCTCTTTCAGGCCTGAAGGAACTTCTGGATAATGTTACAGTCCAGAATGTTCTCCTCTGGCTCCCAAGACCTCTCCTCGGGCCCGAACCCTTTCCAATCAACAAGGAAATACCGTTTCCCTCTAGTCCACCTCATACTCAAGATCTCTTTGACCACAAAGACATTAGAGGCATCGGCCACAGATGAGGGAGGGACTACCTTCCAAGAGAAACGATTCAGGACCAAGGGTTTCAGTAGCGACACATGAAAGGAGTTCGGGCTGCGCATGGTAGGAGGGAGCCGGAGTTTGTAAGCCACCGGGTTTATGCGTTTAATGACCTCGAAAGGTCCCAAAAAACGGGGTCCCAGTTTGTAACTCGGGATCTTAAGGCGGACATACAGCCACACCTTGTCACCTGGGGAGAAGACTGGAGGAGGACTTCTTTTTTTATCTGCTTGGACCTTCGTGCGCTCAGACGCACGGAGGAGAGATTGGCGGGTCAGAGCCCAAATGGCCTTCATGTCTTGGACCGGCGCATCCGCTGTCGGGACCTCAGACGGGGATGCTACTGGAAGAGGTGGGCGGGGATGCAGACCGTACATGATCAAGAAGGGAGAGTCGCCCACGGAATCTGAGTCAAGGGAATTGTAGGAGAATTCCGCCCACGGAAGCAGATTGGACCAGTCATTCTGGCGAGCCGAGACAAAGTAGCGCAAATAGTTCCCTAAAACCTGGTTTGTCTGGAGGTGGTAAGCCGAGGAGAAATCGAGCTTCACCTGCAGTTGTGAACAAAGGGCCCGCTAGAATTTAGACACGAACTGGACCCCTCTATCCGAGACGATTTGTAGGGGCAACCCATGCAAATGAAAAATGTGGTGGAAAAACAGGTCGGCCAGGCGAGGGGCAGAGGGTAGACCTGGCAACTGGACAAAATGCGCCATTTTTGAGAACCGATCTGAGACCACCCAGATCACGGTGTTGCCAGAAGAAGGGGAAAATCATTATAAAAATCCAAACGCTACGTGCGATCAGGGGCTGGTTTGGGGTAGGCAAAGGGGGCACAGGAGCCCAGCCGGTTTGTGACGAGGGGTTTTTTTTGTGCACAATACACAGGCCTCGCTAAATTCTTTGACACCAACAGGTCCGGACACCAGTAGAAACGTGAGATAAGAAGACATTTTTTTCAAGCCCCCCCGGGATTCGGCCACCAATACAGGCCCCCAAATTTGGATTTTTTTTCAGTGTGGGGGGTCACGTATTTTTTCCCCACGGGACTTCCGAGGGCACAGGACGCGGAGACAAGATGCTCAGGGGTATTTTTGCCAGGGACCACTTCCTCCCCGACCACTCAAGGGGGCGTGACAGAGCGTGTGCCCTTTAAAATTATTTTCTCAGGACGGAATGGTTTGGAAGTTAACCGGGAAAAAAAAAGCGACCACCTACTTGGCGCGATTGATCGCTGGCCATCTGGTACTGGGGGTTCTTATGATCCGAAAAGATACGAGGATCCCAGCTCCTTTCCCGCAAATACGCCATTCCCCGGGCCCGTTTTATGGCTAAAAACTCCCGGGCTCCGATAGTATAATTCCTTTAGCCAGAGAGAAGTTTTTGAATAGAAGGCACAAGTACCGTCTTTCCCTGGGCCCCTTTTGGTGAGGACTTTCTGACCCCACAGATGGGCCTACTTCAATGCAAAGGCTTTTCGCGGGGTCCGGCCCCCCACAAAAGCAGAGGCAAAAGCGTTTTTTTTTCACAAACCCTTTCCCCCCGGCCTCGGGACCTACTTCGTGGTTAGCGTTTTTTTTGGTTAGGGCCACGAAAGGGACCCCCCACGGGGAAAAAGTGTGGGATAAACGCCGGAATAATTAAAAAACCTAGAAAACTTTGTTTTGCCCGAAGGCCGCCCGGGCGAGGCCTTTTGCAACACGCCCAGACAATTTGCCGGCCCCACCGCAAGCTTTGGTCTGAAAAAAGTTCCCAGAAGGGAGGATTTTTGAGGGAAACGCATTTCCCCCAGCGCATACAGGTGGGTAGCTAAGGCCCCACACCTGCAAATGTGGACACGTTAGTCTCCAAATTGGGCGAATATACCAAAGTCGCCAAGACACCACGACACGGAATATGGGAGGTCCTAAGCTCCCTTCACAACTCCGGAAAGGGCTGGGCATTACACAGCTAAGGGCTAAACGAGTACCAAAGTGCAACTACCTGGTGTTAAAACCCCTTTTTCCCCATCCCCCTTTTACGGACGGACCGGGTTTGGGCCCCACCTCAAAAGTCCAACTTGGGAAAATCCGTGCGCCGCGTAGCCAATCAAAAACCAAAAATCACGGAAAGGGGCCCTACCGACCTTTCACTGTGATCTTATTTCGTCCCCGATAATCGATGGGGCCCCAAAGGATCCATCCTTCTTCTCCACGAAGAAAAACCCTGCAAAAAAGGGAGGTTTTCGAAAAAACCCCTTCTGAAATTTTCCCGAATATACCCACAGGGCTTGAGTTTGGGGCACGACAAGGGGTAACCCTGCCACGAGGGGGATGGTCCCCGGGTAGCAACCAATGGGCAACAATGGGTTTTGAGGGGGGAAAGTCTCAGCCTTTTCTCCGAAAACACGCGAATTTCTTATACTCGCTGGAACCCGGCTTGGAGGGGCTTGGAGCGAAGCGGGAAGCACCGGCAAGGTGCCCCAGACAGCGGCTCAAGCAATTGGGCCCAGAGATTACTTCTCCTGACGTCCATCTAGCGTAGGAAGTGGATCCAGCCATGGGAGCCTACAGAACACCGGGAGGAGCGGGGGGCAACCTTAAAATGATTTTCCCCTTTATGTAGACCCCAACATAAGAGCAATGATTTGGTGGTTACCGTATCACGCACTTGGGAGGTCTCCGCTACTGGGGAATCCCCAAAACGGTTTTTCCAGCGGACTACGGGAAAGGGCAATATTGGCAAAAACGAAAAAAAATATTAATTCCCCAAAAATCAGAAAAATTTCTTTATTTTCGTTAGCCAAAGGGATCAATATTGGGGTGCATAAAATAAAGAAAAAAACATGATTTTGGGGAATTTAAATATTTTTTTTTTCGTTAGCCACATATTCTTTTTCTTTTTATACACTCGTGACAATTTTGTGAGTGTTATAATTTTATTTGGGCCTATACTTTTTGATTTCGATTGCTTACAAAACCCAAGGGACCCCGCCGCTCCCCCTTTGGTCCAAATACGGCGCTCTTTGAAATTAGCCAACACGAGCCGCCAAAATGTTTTTTCCCCAAAAAATCTATGAAAAGTAGCTCCCTCTGATTGGTAAGCGGACAAGCTCCCCCGCTTCAACCAACAGCTCTTTCTCCCTTTTTACTGATTTTGAACTGTCCCCCTTTGAATATATTTCCATTTTTTTCCAAGGCTAAAGGGCTTTGGCGCTTTTCTGATTGTAAAATTCCCCTCCATAGGATAGAAGGGGGACTTTTGGTCCTCCTTTTCTGTTTGTCAATTCTCCTCCATAGGTTATAAGGGGACATTGTCGCTCCTTTTCTCATTGGCGGGTTTTTTGCCGCCAAGAGAAAGCTTAAACAATTTGAATTACTGTCTTTCCCCCGCAATTCTCCTATGGCATTCCCTATGTCGCCGGTCTCGGCGACGAACGCTGTTCGGTTTTTAAATCTTTTTTTTCAAGAAGTTTCTGGCTTTTTCAGAAAATTTTTTACACTGTTTTAAAAAATTTGTTGATTAATACTTCTCCGCGCGGCGCTGAGCGCCGAAATTTTATCGCTCACTCTCCAAATATAATGGAAATACCGCGCTCTGATTGGCTGAGCTAGCCGAGACCCCCCGCACCAGCCAATCAGCTCTTTTTCCCGCAATTTTTTTTTTTTTTTTGAATTTTCCGCCTGGATTCTATTGGGGAACTTCCCCATAGGCTAGAATGGGACTTTTTGCTCGTATTCTGATTGTAAACTTCTCCAACCTAGAATGGGACTTTGTCGCTCCTATCTGAATTTCGAGATACCAACCCCCGTTTTCTCAGCCAATCACTGTTTTTAGCATTTTTACTTATTTTGAATATCCCGCCCCCGGATTCTGATTTGGGAAACTTCCCCAAGCTAGGGGACTTTTTCGCTCCTATTCGATTGGCTGAGCTACCAACCCCGCTAGCTCAGCAATCGCTCTTTATTCGCATTTTTTACTGTATTTTTTTAAATTTCCCCCCGGGATTTTGATTGGTCAATTCTTCCCCCAAACTTTAATGGGTTCACTGTCCCCCTCCGTTTTGATTGGCCGTTTCTGCCACCAATAGAATAGGTTTCAATTTTTAATTTCTGTTTTCCCGCAATTTGCAATATCATATTTTTGATATTGCGCGTTCTAGAGTTTTTGGGGGAATGAGTTTTTTTATTATGTTTTTTTTGTACATTCACTCTTTTCTGAACGTTTTTTCCCCCTTTATAAAGGCGATTTTTTCCTATTCATACTCCTCTGCAGGGGGCGGAGCGCCGAGACTCTGTCGGATCTTCGACCCTTCCTCGCAGTTTCCCACCGCTTCACTTTTGGCCGCCGCCGAGCATTAGACCCAAAAAAAACCAGGGCTGCTTGTCGACTGCGAGCCCGCGATTTTTTGGGGACCGCATGGGACTTTCCTCGGGCTATACGACGCGCCGCACCCCCCCTAACGCCAACAAAACCCCCCCGCCCACCCACTGCCCGCCCCTGCCCCCCTTCAGCGGGCCCCACCGAAAGGCCCCAACGCTGCTTCCGACAAGGGAAAACGGGCTGGGGGGCGCATGTACCCAGAAAACAGGCGAAAGCCCGTTCCCTACTGTCCCCTTTTTCCAAAGCAAATGGTTTTACTTGGTTTTTTTGTTTGCTCTTATATTTTGGGGTTTATTTCAGACATCATAACTTCTAGTATAAGCACACAAATTCTATAAAAAATATTTGTTTATCATAATTGTGCTGTATGTTGATGTGATTTTCTCTTAAAAATATCAGCAGAGTTTAAAGCAATGAAAGAGATGCCCTAGATGCCTCCATCTCACAACAATAGCACCTTGACAGATCTAGTAGGTGACAAATTTCACAAACTGTTTTACAGTTTAAAAATTTGGGAAGTTTTCCCCCATTTAGAGTCAACCCAAAATTAGTATAATAAACTACTACCAAAAAAAACCATCCAAGACAAAAAAAGTTAAACCAAACCTAGTCCTATGTGGAATACATTTGATCTATTTTCAGACAGCATATATTTTACTTGTGTGACACAAAAGAGTAGTGTACCGACTGATACCACAGAATAAGGGCTAAGTTGGTTTCCAAAATTGCATGGTAATACTGATCACCAAGGTTTTGAAATGGGTGTGGATAAAAGACCTTAACTCACTAATTAGAAGGTATATCCACATCTTATATTCACCTCTGGAACTTTTATTATCTAGTCCAATTGTGCATTTTTAATTTTCAAAATATATTCTAGGTTTAAATATCAAAATATATTTCCCGTAGAATGAATTATATATAGGAAAAAAATATTTGTAAAATACATGAATTTGTGCAGAATTTTTTTCTTGACGGAGAACAGAACACTAGCGTTTCTACGAAAAACGAAATTTTTTAAATTCAATCTTAAATTTTCAGCATGTGTTATGTTCACATGTTTATAAGTTTGAATAATCATGCTGTGCTGTTATTAAAACTGCCCATATCGCAAAACAGCATGACAATTTACTGAGCTTTAGAGTTTGTGTTTAATTTTATATACCAGAACAGTTGGACATGCAACATGGAATTCAGTTTAATTCAATCTTAAGCAATTTGTCCGGTGGTTGTCTAAAAAATTCTCATATAATGAAAATAAAAATCAACATATTGTGTGGTAACGTATTTTAATGATAGATCTCTCTGTGAGGTTTTATGCCTCATGTGACATTTCCTGCTAGAAATAACAATATACCAAACTAATTCCCGCGCAAGATACCCAGTCACTAAAATGACTCCTGAGGATACACAGACAAAGTCATTGCATTAGGATACTGCTTATTATCTAGTTTATAAATAAAACTGGTTGCCTGTCATGTTTCATTTAGTTAACATGACTTTTAACTCCCTCTGTGCTTATATAAAAAATTAACCCATAGGTAGCTTTCCCATCACCACCGTTTCAGTGCTGTCAGAGCTCCAGTGTTTCCTTGGTCCTTCACTGATGACATCACATTAATGAATCATATAATGCAGAAGCCAATCACTGACCTCTGTGGTCACACAATGTCATTAGCAAGTGATTGTTGACCAAGATTTGGTTGCAGCATCATGTGATTATAAACTTATACATCAGTAGGGGCTGGGGGGAATACGGGGCCTGGCGCACGGGAAGGTATGATGAGAAGGTTTAAAATGGGTCATTTTTAAACTTTCACAGTAAAGGTGGTAAAAGTGTTAAAAGTCTTAGAAAAGGCTTTTATAAAGAAAATTTAAAATTTTGGGGGGGGATTACGAGGTCCAAAGGAAAAATGCCGGGGCCCTATTGGCTTAGTTATACAAAAAGGATTAGAATGGCGAATTTCCCAAATTCGTTTCGTTCACTTCGCCAATTTCTCGGCAAAAAAAACTTGTTCCGAAAATTTCTTCGGGACGAACACTTAAAAAAAAGCATTTCCGGCTGCCCCAAACCTGCAGGGTTTCTGAGAACGTTGCGCCACTTAAATATGCAGAGGGAGCTTGGTTTTTGGTCTTCATACAAAGTTGTTTTAGTATGACACCACAGACTGCCCCGCTCTTGAAACGCTTTACTATAAAAATTCCCTGGGGGCTTAAGAGGGGAAAACTGCCAAAAAACTAAGGGGGAATTAGCCTATAAAGTCATCGGCGACGCTGGAAAAAAAAAAGCTGAGGGGGGTCGTTGCAAAATCATGACAGAGGGGGGAGGGGGCGGCCAGCCACAGCAATGAGGGCAGAAGTGGGGGCAAAGACTTTTGGAGGGGGCAAAAACAGAGAGGCCACAGATAAAAAATGACACAGTGCTAGTCACGCACAGCCCTACAGCACATGAGTCAACATGGCACAAGACACAGTGTGTAGGGCAGCACAGCCACAACAGCATAGGCAGCAGTGGGAAAATGACTTCTGGGGTGCA
>JAODAL010077873.1:0-13118 GCA_025379985.1 Phyllomedusa bahiana
GGGGTTTTAAATTGAAGGGATAGAGAGAAAATGTCATTTAGTCCCCCTCGCTTGTCAGCATGGTACGTTCCTATATAAACAAACCAGTGCTCATGCGTGCGACTTCAGTGCCCTGAGCTGCTGCAGTACTGCTAGTGGCCTCTAGAGGCCTCTAGCACTGCCCTTCATTATTATAAGCTATTACCATTGCTCAGTGATTTTGGGGATATTATTTGTCGACCTGTCCCTCCTGCAGCCCGGCAACCTGCTGTATACTTGTGTGCGAAAGGTCGCTGGCTATTCAACCAAATCTGTATGCTACCAAAAATAAGGACAGGAAAATAGGCGCCTATTGTATTAATACCATAAAATACTGGAAAAATGAATGTGGGTAAATAGGGGTTTGGTTTGGGGGTAAAGTAAGGTCCTGTTTTGGCACGTGGTTCTTCACGGAAGGCATTATTCGCTGTTTGCATAAACAGAGCAGGCATATTGTCTTTTGGACTATGCTCCACTTTATGGCAGTATATGGCTATTATTAGCAGGCATCTAGTAAACCGGGCTTTTGTGTCCAACAAATAGAGCACTTACTGCAGTGAAATAGCCCAAATATAAATCAAAAGAAAGTAAGGTCCTTGATGGTCTAAGGCAGTGAGGGATTTAATGTATGGATCCCTGGTGAAGAACAGTGGAATGGTGCATCCCCGGTGGTCTGGAGCAGTGAGGGGGTTAATGTAAAGATCCCTGGTGATCTATGGCAGTGAAGGGCTTAATGTTAGGGGGTTAGTGTATATATCCCTGGGGAAGAGCATTGGAAGGGTTAATGCTGCATACCAGGTGGTCGACAGCAGTGAATAGGTTAATGTATGGCTCATTGGTGTTTTAGGGCAGTTAAGGGGTTAATGTAAGCATCCTTGGGAGTGTAGGGTAGTAAAAGGGTTAATGTAAAGTTCACTGGTGGTCTAGGACAGTAAGGGGTTGATGTAAAGCTCACTGGTGGTCTAGGTCTGTAAAGGGTTTAATGTAAGGTTCACTGGTAGTCTAGGGCAGTAAGGGGGTTAATGTAAGGTTCACTGGTAGTCTAGGGCAGTAAGGGGGTTAATGTAAGGTTCACTGGCCGTCTGGGTCAGTCAAAGGTTTAATGTAAGGTTCACTAGTGGTCTAAGGCAGTAATGTGGTTAATGTAAGGTCACTGGTGGTCTTGGGAAGTAAGAGGGTTAATGTAAGTTTCACTGATGGTCTAGGGCAGTAATGGGGTTATTGTAACAATTCCACTGTATTTCTATATTTATTCAGTGGAATAGGTTGGTGTCTCTCTTCGGCCCAAAAGCCCGTTTGCCACATATGTAGAAACCAATATTAAAAATGGCACATGGTAAGTGGGGGTCCTTTTACAGAGTTTGCATTGGGACTAAGGAGCTTTAACTTGGGCCTCTGCCTCTGACAGAAAGGTACTGTCAAAGATACCAGGTGTATTTATTACCCGTATCAGTCTCCCATTAGTAATACCACTGGGCAAGTGACAATCCTATGTGAGAAGAACACAAAATGTGTGTGACAATAGTAATTGAAGGAAATGCACTTACCATGCAAGGTTGTGCTGGTAGTGAAACTGTACATAAGACTTCCTGCTACTCAATATGACATCACTCTTATCCAAGTGTTATACAAGCAGGGTGCTTGGAAGCCTGGGTTCTTGGGCTGACATCATCATGTTCACTATGGACTATAATTGATAAGTCTATATATCAAGTATGACATGAATGGGTGGTTTAAGAAAGCTAGAAAGCTGCCAACATCGAGTTAAAGGGGTTTTAACACAAAGGCATTTTATGCCTGGTGTGTCCTGCTTCAGCCTTCAGTGTGTTCAAAAGGGGATGTGTAAAATTTGTTTGAACTGCATACCATGTGACCCTGCAGGCTTGACATCACCATGCCTTTCCCCACAGTGTGCTCACTCTAGTCAAACAAAGGTCTGTTTATGTAAAGAGCTGTGAGTAGCTACAATGTAGCTGAGTGGTTAGCACTTCTGCCTTTTAACATGGGGGTTCTAGTTTAAAAATCCAAAAAAAGGATTTTTTTTTACCCCACAAAATTTTTGCATTTTAAATTAAAAAAAAAAAATAAAATGGTTTTCCCCCCCTTTTCTAAGGGAAACGTATAAAATCCAAGGGGTTTTCTTCTATTTGTTGTTTTTTAAAAAAAATTTTGCACCGGGTTTGAAAAATCCTAATGGTTTTAAAAAGGTGGGAGTAAATACGCATGGGGTTGAACACTGTGCAGTGATGTTGTATTACAAGGGTCAAGATGGGATAGAATGACAGCACTGGGTTAGCACTCGCTCAGCAGGATGTGTGTGTTACTAAGGGGCAGGGGATGGGAGAAAAAGACGCACTTGGGGGGGTTATTGAAAACTTCGGCTTCAGCAGGGTTTCAGTAATATTTTTGGTTTCAAGGGGGCAGGGGGAAAAAAGACGGGGGAACAGTTAGGGGGGTTTCTGGGGAAAGAGGAAATATTTGTCTGACAGACGCCAGGAGGAGACCCTCCCCCTGGCGAACCCCGGAGAGAGCTTAAACAAGGGATCCTAAAGGAGCAAAAACAAAAATGTAAAATTTTTCAATAATGATGAAGGTGAAAATGTTTATTATTTAATTTACAAGCTTCGCACCTCAATTTTACTTTGTGGAAAAACCCCTTTAAACCCAAAAAACACAGTGACTTGACCTTTTCCCTAGAAAAAAAATAAATTTTTTAACAATATTTTTTAAATTTTTAAAAATTTTTTTTTTAAATTTTTTTTACACTTATAGTCACCATAGGGTACTTGACCACCATGGGGTGCAATCACTTGTACACTGTTTTGCAATATACGTGTACCCCCCAAAAAATATACCCCCCTCACATTTTGAAAAATAGTTTTATATTTTTTCAGGGGGAACATAAAAGATTGCATTGTACAAGTAGTCAGTGCCCTTTGTATAACAGTGAAAATTTTGGGGTGTCCTCAAAAAATTTAAACACACACCCATCAATACTAAACCCCTGCAAAAAAGTGAGACACCCCAATGACAAAAAAAGTGAGACACCCCAATGACAATGGGCAAATTTTTGCCAAAGTTCAAAATTTGGGGCCCAATTTTTTCCCCACTCCTTAAAAGGGGTTTTTTCCCACAATAATTTATTTTTATGTTAAAGCTTGCAAAAACAAGTCACTTTTTAAATGTGTCCAAAACAGTGTCCACCTATTCCTTTATCCCTTTTTATGAGCTGCACAGCCCTAGGGCGCTATAGCTACAGACCCTTTTTTTTTGGTTTTGGGGTTTTTAGCTACAACCTGGTGTCTTCACAGGCGTACGCAGGCCAAGAAGCCATAAACACCCCAAAATTTAAAATGAACTGAAAAACAACTGAGGTAAGAGAATCGATGTAGTGGACAACCCCTTTAACTCCTTGGCAGGAGGTCACTAAGCTCACGGTTGCAGCCACGGGAACCTCTCCCCCCCTTCATGATGACATCACAGAGCTGTGGTGGAGAACCTTGTGCTCCTCCATCTTCTTTGAGGGGGCCCCACAATCTCAAAGGGGTTTTTGGCGGGGACATGTTGGCCTATCACCCTTTAAACCCCATTCTCTTTTCAAGGCAGTGTCGTCCCTTTAGGGGTTTGGGGCCGTGGTTCTAGGGGGCCCGGGGCATATTGGGGGGGTCACAGTTGCTGTGGGGGACCCCAGGGGGATATTGGGGGGGGCACAGTTTTCTAGGGGTACCACAGGGGGCAGTATTGGAGGGTTCACAGTTACTAGTGGGGTACCACAGGGGGCAGTATTGGAGGGGTCACAGTTACTAGTCGGGTACCACAGGGGGCAATATTGGAGGGGTCAAAGATACAAGTGATGAAACAAAGGAGTCGAGTGGAGAGGTCACTGAGATTAGATGGGCACCACTGGGGGCAGTATTGGAGGGCTCATAGTTACTAGTGGGGTACCACAGGGGTCAGTATTGGAGGGTTCACAGTTACTAGTGGGGTACCACAGGGGGCAATATTGGAGGGATCACAGTTATTAATGGGGTACCACAGGGAGCAGTATTGGAGGGATCACAGTTACTAATGGGGTACCACTGGGAGCAGTATTGGAGGGGTCACAGACTACTAGTGGGGTACCACAGGCGGCAGTATTGGAGGCGTCATAGTTGCTAGAGGAGTACCACAGGGGGCAGTATTGGAAGGGTCACAGTTGCTAGAGGAGTACCACAGGGGGCAATATTGGAGGGATCACAGTTACTAGTGGGGTACCACAGGGGCAATTTTGGAGGATCCAGTTTACTATGGGTAACCACAGGGCAATATTGGAGGGATCCATTTTATTAATGGGTACCACAGGAGGCAGAATAGGAAGGATCACAGTTACAATGGGTACCACTGGAACAGTATATTGGAGGGTCCACAGACTACTAGGGGGGTATCACAGAGCATATTGGAGGCGCATAGTTACTAGTGGAGTCCCACAGGGGCAGTTTTGGGGGAGGCGTCATAGTTAAAGAGGATACCACAGGGCTTTAATGGATCCTCTTCTATTCAATATACAGCATTTATTACTGACCTTGTAGCTGGCTTACAGAGTGAACTGGGGGCTTTTTTTTAGGTGTTTTGGACGCTGTTTTGGGAACAGATCCGATTCCAAAACAGTGCAGAAAACAGCGTCCAAATCAGCCGTGTAAACATACTCTTGGGGAGATTTAAATACTACATACAAACATGTGACAGGACACCTCGGCCTGTAACAATGACAAGGGGGCATCCCCAACTTCTAGAGGAAAGAAGGTTTCACTATCATCACAGACTGTAAGAGCGGTGACACGATGGAGCTCGCTGCCACAAGAGGTTGTGGTGGTGGAGTCATTAAGAAAATATGCTATCACAGGTTATGGGGACCGGACTCTGGAGATCGGACGTTGATTATTCTGGTGCCAGATTTGGAGTCAGGAAGGAGTTTTTCCTCTTGAATGGGACATTTTGCCTCCGCCTCCTAGGGGACTTTTTAGCTTCCTCTGGATCAACAATGCAGGATTATAGGTTGGACTCGATGGACCTGGGTCTTTTTCCAACCTTATCTACTATATTAGTACTTCAGCCAGATCTGTAGTCAGAGGAAGAAATGCAGCCATGAGAGAGGTGACATACAGAGGTCACCGGAAGAGGATCCAGCTTTCCACAGACACCAGATACTTCACAGATGACGCCAAAAACTGCAGCGGCCGAAAACGATACAGACAAGAAAAAGTCCAGCAAGTTATTGTTAACGTTCACAGTCATTAACATTATGATATTTGTACATTTTATAACAATAATAATTGTTTTATAATAAATATTTTCCTAATTATTATTTATATTGTTTATTACTTTTACCATAACAATTAATCTTATTAATATTATTTTATCATTATCCTCCGCTGTCATAGTTCACAGTGCACATTGCTCTCTGCCCCCATTAGGGCTCACCATCTGATGGCGCCCAGATCAGTTATATAGGGACTGACGTTCCAGGGCAAGTTGCACCAGGTTTGTTGTCTGGAAGAAGGAGCCAACTACAGTCATATGAAAAAGTTTGGGCACCCCTATTATTCGTAATCATTTTTAGTTCTAAATATTGGTGTTTGCAACAGCCATTTCAATTTGAAATACCCTAATAACTGATGGACACAGTAAAAATACCGGATTGAAATGAGGTTAATTGTACTAAACACAAAATGTGCAATATGCATTAAACCAAAAATTTAAACCGTGCAAAAGTAAGGGCCCCCAACAAAAAGTGACATTAAAAATTAGCCATCCTCCTTTATGCAAAAAAAAAAGCCTCTAGCACTTCCTGTAGCTTTTAATCAGTTCCGGGATCCTGGATAAGGTATTTTTTGACCGTTCCTCTTTACAAAACAATTCAATTTCCCATTAATTTTGATGGTCGCCGAGCATGGCCCAGCCCGCTTCAGTATCCCACAGATGTTCAATGATATTCAGGTCGGGACTGGGACGCCATTCCAGAACATTGTAATTGTTCCTCTGCATAATGCCTGAGTAGATTTGGAGCTTGGTTTGGGATCATTGTTTTGCTGAAATATCCATCCCCGCGTAACTTCAAATTCATCACTGAATTCTTGTCATTATTCTGAAGAATCTGCGATACTGAGTTGAATCCATGCGACCCTCAACTTTAACCAGATTCCCCGTGCCGGCATTGGCCACACAGCCCCAAAGCATGATGGAACCTCCCCAAATTTTTTCAGTGGGTAGCAAGTGTTTTTCTTTGGGAATGCTGTGTTTTTGGGACGCCATGCATAACGCCTTTTTGTATGACCCAAAAAATATCAATCTTTTTTTCATCATCCACAGGACCTCTTCCCAAATGAAGCTGGCTTGTCCAAATGTTCTTTTGCATAAACCTAGGCGACTGTTAGTGGCATGCTTTCAGAAACGGCTTCTTTCGCATCACTCTCCCCATACAGCTTCTCCTTGTTTCAAAGTGTGCTGTATTGTTGACCGATGCACAGTGACACCAACTGCAGCAAGAATTTCTGCAGCTCTTTGGAGGTGGTCTTGGGTTGTCCTTGACTCTTCTCACCATTCTTCTTTTCTGCCTTTCTGATATTTTCTTGGCCTGCCACTTTTGGGCTTAACAAGAACTGTCCCTGTGTCTTCCATTTACTTACTATGTTCCCACAGTGGAAACTGACAGGTTAAATCTCTGAGACAACTTTTTGAATCCTTCCCCTGAACCCAAATAGTTGAACAATCTTTGTTTTTTCAGATCATTTGAGAGTTGTTTTGGGAGCCCATGATGCCACTCTTCACAGGAGATCAAATAGAGAACAACTTGCAATTGGCCACCTTAAATACTTTCTCCATCATTGGATACACCTGGCTATGAATTCAAAGCTCAGTTGAGGTTACAAAACCAATGTTGTGCTTCAGAAGTCAGTAAAAAGTAGTTAGGAGTATTCAAATCAATAAAATGAAAGGGTACCCACATTTTTGCACCAGTCAAATTGGTTTAAATGCATATTCACATTTTGTTTAGTACAATAAACCCCATTTCAATCCGGAAATATTACTGTGTCCATCAGTTATTAGATAATATCAAATTGAAATGGCTGTCAAACACCCAAATATTAGAACTAAACAATGATTAAGAAACAAAAGGGGTGCCCAAACTTTTCATATGACTGTAAAAATCATTGGGGAAGGGGGGCCAATAGGCAGTACTCCTGTCAGGGCCCCTAATCAAAAAGGGGGCACTGAATATGAAAAAAAAGGAACTAAAATGGGTGGGGCCCCATTTAGATTGGCTGTAATGGGGCCCGGAAACGGTTAATAGATGACTGATGGCAGCCCTGGATATGGGACATTATAGCAAAACAAAGAGAGACAAGATGTAAAGGAATTGGGTTCCAGGGTAATGGGCCACGTGGCCTTATCCAAATCCAATTGCTGGTATTTACCTTGACATCTTCTTGTTGGAGCTGATAACTGGGGACAATGCCCATAAGGCCACTTCTGTTCCCCTTTTTTTTCAGATGGTGACATACAGCCTGGCATCTCTACTGCCACGTATTGAAGAAATTATTGTTTGCTGACCAGTTTTAGGGTACGTTCACACGGCATTTTGGGATACCTTTTTGGATCCGAAAAACGCACCCAAAACGCTGCGTCAATCGGATCCAACACGTATCCAACATGTATCCAGCATGCAGGTGTGTGTTTGGATGCAGCAGGATCACACCCTATAGTTTATTATAGGGCTCCTGCTGCGTCTTTGGGACCAAGAAATGACATGACAATTCTATGAACGGATGCGAAAGACACAAGGTAACCACGCATCGGCGATCACTCATGTAAACGCCAATACGTGTTTTACATTGCGAGCAGTATAAATCACACTGCTCATTGTTAGATGCGTATTTGGGTCCGTCTAAAAGCGTATGTTCACATGGACCCAACACGCCGCGTGCACATAGCCTTACACACCAAAGCGTTTTTGCCGGGGCTAAGGGTATGTTTCAACAGCAAAGTTAAAATCCGACAGTATTTTAAGTACCCCGCACCAATGGTTTTTGTGCAAAAAAACGCGGTCGGGTTTCGGTTTCCGACCGGCCCCCAGTACGGGGCGCAGGGAACCCGGAAGGAGGACATTTCCTCATCCCGGGAAAAGGGGACGGGGGCTTCATTAAAACCGTCGTGAACTACAGCACTGATTTTCTTTTGAAGTCTACACATGCGGTACAGTCGATTTTCTTTTGAAGTCAACAGCGGCGGGTACGCGGATCTTTTTTTTAGGCTACCAGTTGGGTCAGCGGATTTTCTATTAAGCTACACAGTGCGGGGTACGTGGGATTTTCTTTTAAAGCACACAGGGCAAAACAGTCTTTTTTCTATTGAAGTCACACAGGCTGGGTACAGTCGGACTTCTTTTTGAGGCTACACTGGGGGGACAGTAAATTTTTCTACTAAAGTCTACACAGCGCGGTTACAGTGGGATTACTATTAAAATTTAACACAGGCGGGTACAGCGAATTTCTATTGAGGCTACACAGCGCGGGTACAGTCAGTTTTTCTACTAAGTCTAACAGCGCTGGTACAGTCGGATTTATCTATTGAAATCTACACAGCTCCAGGTTCAGTTGGATTTTCTATTGAAGTCACACAGCCGGGACAGTCAAATTTTCAATTGGGGCACACATGCGGGGTACGCGGATTTTCTATTAATCTACACAGCTCCGGGTCAGGGGATTTGCTTTTGAAACTACACAGCCCAGGTTCATCAGATTTTCATTGAAGTCTACACGCTCTGGGTACAGTCGGATTTTCATTAAAGTCTACACAGCGCTGGAACATCGATTTCTATTGAAGCTTCACAGCGCGGGGGTACAGCGAATTTTCTATAAAATCCAGGCGGGTACAGTCGGATTTTCTATTGAAGTCTACACACCTGGCTACATAAATTTTTTCTCTGAATCTACACAGCGCTGGCACAGTCGGATTTTCTTTTGAGTCTACACACGCGGTACAGCCCGTTTTTGCAGATCAAAAAAATGTTTTTGCCATAAATCCAATGAAAAACCTGCGGTTTTTTGCCCTGGGCAAAGAGTTGATTTGCGCTTTAGTGTTATTTCAGTAAAAAAAAAAATTTTGGGCTTTTTTTCCTTTATTTTATTCACTCCCTGAAGCACCCAACGACCTCACCCGGCAGCAGCCATCTGAGGTTCCGAGTGATACATGCTCTAAGGCGACATGCCGAAAAGAGGCCCGCCACACTTTTTTAAGGACATAAATTAGTTTTAAAATTCCTAAGTATAACCTGTCAAAAATCTGGTGTGGTTTCCCTGAAAAAGTGAATTGAGAGCCTCATCTAAAAAAAAATAAATACGGGCAGCCCCTGACTTACACCGTCCGACTTACATCTGTCCCAGTTTAAAACGGCATCTGCACAAAAATTTCCATGTTCCCCACAAAGATTAGCGTGGAACAAAAAGTTCCACATCCCACAGCAGCACAGAGGGAAAATGAGCTGAAACTCTTAACAAGGCCCAGACAAAAAAACAAATGAAAAAACCCTTCCCGCACAACCCAAAACTAAAAAAAAAACAACCTTTTGTGCGGGATTTATTTTAAAAAATCACCTGTTCCGACTTACATACAATTTGAACTTAAGAACAAACCTACAGCCCCTAACCCTTTTAAACCCTGGGGACTGCATGAAACTTTTAAAGCTTAAAAAACAAAAAAAATCTAAAAAGTTCAATCCCCCCCCCTTTTGCCATTAAAAATAAAAAAAAAAAATAAAAAAGTACACATAATTTGGTTTTCCCCGTCCCAAAAAATCTATTTTTTAAAATTTAGCACAATTATCCCGTAGCTGAACACTTAGAAAAAAATTTTGGAAAAAAAAAAAAAAAGTTTTGGGTTTTTTTTGGGTACCAAAACAATCGAAAACCCTACAGGTTCGGGATTTTCCATCCGAAAAAATTAAGAATACGATCACAAAAATCATTTTTTACTGAAGATTGAACTCCGAACACAAACCCCCGCAAAAACGACGCAAAACCTTTTCACATTCCCCCCCCCCCCCCTTAAATATTTTTTTTTTCTTTTCCATATATTCTATGAAAAGGATGAAACCATTTGAAAGTCATCCCCACAAAAACAAGCCTTCCTGTGTCTATGAAGAGGAAAAATAAAAACGCTAGGGGTCCGGAAGGCGGGGAGGGAAAAAAAAAAAGCCATAAAATTATGACCATGTAGCGAAAAGGGGTTATACTGAGGCTCTAATAGTTAATTGGCGAGATTGGAATAATTTCCTGACCGCCTCTAAAATCAAGGGCGACAAGTATGATTTTTGGGCCCCCAGGGGCCCCTTTTATTCCTTTCATTAGTATGTAGAATGCGCCTGAATCTAGAAACCTGTTTTAAATGCGGTCAAATTAGGCCTTTCAGCATAAAGCAAACCTGCCAGGTAACCACGTTTAAAGTGCCTTAAACCGTTCCAGCAGTAAAGCCTGGATTTTTCCGTACGAAGCTATAAATGTTGAATCAACGGTTTAGTGCCCCCGTCCCAGCCCCCCCCCCGTCTCAGGTGCATTTCAAATGCCCCCCGGGCGCCCTGTAAGGCCTGAATTTGGGGTTCACCGGTTAAAATAAGAACAGGGACATACTTGCGCCCCAGGGTCAGCTGAAATAAAAGGGGCATTTTTTATTAGTTTTTAAACATTTAGGCAAAGTAAATAAAGATTTTACAAATACTTCTGCGATTTTTCTTTCCTTCCGAGTTGGAGCATTCATCTCCTCTGTTTTCAAAGGTTTCCAGGGGTGCCCCACCTTTTGTAGCAACCCAGGGGGGGGAGTCACTTCGCACACAGAATTTTTTTTTTTTTAGTTTTTTTTGCTGACAAACCCTTAACCCTGTAGCCTTCTCCCTCGCGGGCCCTCCACACCCAAAACCCCCCAACAGGGTCACAAGGGAAGCAAGCTGAAAATTTATTGAACGCCCACAGCCTACAGGAGGGGGAGCCTGAAAAAAGGGGAAAAACAGGTTTCGAAACAACAGATGAGAACACCCCTTAACAGCTGGGGACCACCCATAAGCCCCCGCTACTCCTCTAAGGATCACAAGAGTACAGAACTTATGGCAACCCAATACAAGGGTTTTTTTTTTTTTCCCTCCTACAGTGATGCATACATTTGAATATGTCATCACTTTATAATTGATGGGAACTCTGACTTTCAGGACCCAACCAATCTGGAGAATGAAGGGACCACAGCACAGATTCAGCACTGAGGCCTCTTAACCCGTTCACACGGGTTTTTTCACCCGAAAATTTCGAGCCCGATTGCTCCGAAATCCGCGTAATAAGGGGGGGGCGGGGCGCGCCCCCCCGCCCCCCTAGACAAAGTTACTATTGCGTCCGCGCCCTAAATAATGTCATGTCACTTTCTCACCCCCGGCGGGTTCGCCAAGCGGGGAGGAGCGACGGAATCCACTGTTCCTAGAAGGGAGTGTACCGTAAATTTCTCCGACGGATTTTGGGGGCCCCACGCAGCGCAAATCCGGCGCGGGGCAGGGGCCCAAACCCCCGGACAAATAAGCCATGGAAAAAGGGCCTTACAGTCATTTCCCAAAACCATTGCTCTACGAAGCACAGATCCCGACAACGGGCAAAAGGGGTTTTTTACAGGGGGATTTTTAAAAGGGGTTCTCCACCCCTGCATTTTTACAAGCACAGGGACTTCAACTCGCACTGCCTGGTCAGGCCATGGGTGGTTCTGTAAACAGTATTCTATATTGGCTCCTCTATAAATAGCAGGAGATTTATCTGGAGTAAAAAAAACTCCAAACACGAATACAATGCTTTTCTGTAAACAAAACTAATTTTTTGGGAAAAAAGGGAACATGAAGAAAAGGCTTGCTAGCAGTCTGGACTTTTCAGCCCAAAACTGGGGCCCGCCCCGTTTGCATAATTTTAAAAAGCACCCGCCATTACAGGGGCATTTCAACGCCCCCGCCTTTTTTACGCCCCTGTTTTGGGGGTCATGCTAGGCGGGGGGCACTAGAACCGTACGAAGCTATAGATTTTAAAAACTTTGACGGCAACCAGGCCATTACGCGAAACAGTAAGCCATTTTTCAGGCGGGTGCCAGGGCCCACAGTGGGGGTTGACTCTAGGGGGCCCCCAGTTTAGCGTTTTTTGGGGCCCCCGGTGGGGGGTTTTATTTTAGGGGCCCCCCTACAGCTACTGTAAATATGAAACCCCCCATACCCGGGCCCTTGCTTTTTCGCCCCCCCCTTCTCTCTTTTTCGCCCTTCGAAATGATATGCAGTTAAAAAACAACTCCAAGCTACCATACAGGGGCCGACCAGAGGTTCCCTATTCCTCTGGGACAGCCAGCCGGGTAGAGCACTTCAAAGGTTTTACTGACCAAAGTGCTACAAACCGCTATTAGTCCTGAAAACCCCAGAAAACCCTTCATAAATCAGGGGGCACTATGCTAAAAAATGCGCAGAATTTGACGTTTTTTAAAACCAAATTTTTATCATTTTGGGCCCCAAAAAAATCCGCCCGGAGTGAGCTCCCCCCAATTTTGAAACACATCCCCTCTGCAAAAAGGGGATATGGACACTTGGTGCACTCAGAGCAGATAAAATCCCTTACCCGACCGTCAAAACAATAAAGCGAGTAATTTGAAAAAGTGTTCATTTTCCTTTCCCACAAATTTAAAACTAATCTTGTATTTAAAAACCCCTTTTTTTTGACCTGCCTTTACTCCCGAGGGGGTAATACTCCAATTAAGCCTTTTGGAGGGTTTCCCCAGCATCACGTCCAGCCCCTTATGACAAGAAGTTAAATGGACACGAACAGTGTCAGCTGTATCCCATTATCTAGTGAAAACTATTCCCAGAAGGTCAGAGGCTCTTATTCCAGGAAAGAGAGGACAACCCAGAAACGGATAGGTATTCCCCGGAACAAGGACGTTTGGGTTTTAATGTCAAGTTGTCCTTGCCTACAAAAAAAACAGAAAAAGCCACTAGAGGGAGCAAGGAAAAAATCGGCCGATTTACCACAATAATTTTCAAATTTAAAGTTCTTCAATGT